>JAECUM010043804.1:0-38404 GCA_016617855.1 Megalonaias nervosa
TAGATACACACACACACACACACACATATATATATATAAATATATATATGTGTGTGTGTGTGTGTGTGTGTGTGTGTGTGTGTATCTATACATATAACATCTGCTATCATATAAACGATTATTAGGTAAATAAATTATATAAAAATGTTGGCTTCTCAGCATGTAAAAATTCAACGGAAAGACGAATACGGTGATACATGGATGTTAAGAGCATTACATGTATACGTTATTACATTTTTATTATCCCTGACTACAGTGAATGTCACATGGTCCCATCGCCGGTAGTGCTAGGTGATCGCTTCCTATATATGACGATTTACTATATTGCTTTAGGTATTATCCCAGAGCTGGCGTTGATGTATGCTAGGAGTCTATAACTAAATTCGTCCAACGCATGGCCCCATGACTTTATTTTTTGTTGTAACTTGATATGGTCCCTCTAATATGTGGATTGATGTCAATCTGAAGTAAGTAAATGTCTTCATAAAAATATAGTACCACATGCTTTTTCATAATTTCAGAGGGCGGAGGTATGTATATATTGCATCTATTCCGCAATGTCAGAATGCTTAAATCGATGTGATCGATTGTGAAAAACGCTGGAACTAATGGTGTTTAGAAGAAAGAAACAAATTATTATTTGCAGATAAACACACTGTACATATTGTTTATAGATATAGGATGATAGTGATTTCATGGACCTTTAATTTTTGCAGTGCGTTGTTAGATTTGGATGTGTTATGGGAATTACACCAACCAAACATGTTCCCTTGTATGATACAGACAGACATAAAAAACATTCCTAAGAAGAGAGATTATGAGTGCAAATTATCGATAACATAGTAGCTTGACATCTCGTCTGAAAATATTGAAATCCACTAAGCTAAATATCTAAGCGAATATAAAATAAGTATTAATAATGTATAACTACTAATAATTTCAGGTACTCCTTTGCTTCATTAAGGTGGAAAGTGGGGTTTTATTCATTATCTTCAAGTACTGTGCCGGAATTTGCTGTAGTGAACGATAGAATTGCATGAACAAAAATGAAGTTTCGCACTATATCCATGGCTTGTGGTACTGATGTGTTTATGCGATGAAGGATATTTCGAAACGGCCAATACAGACTTTAAACAACTGTGCAAATATCTTATCCGTCCTACATTGTATCCAGACAATTTCATAGGTGAATGGAGTAGATATTTAAACTTTAAAGCTGCTCCGTTACATGGAATGTTAGATCTGAGGGAGAGAGTTGCACGTTGCAAAGAATCAAAGGTAGACGATGATTTTGTATGTGCAATCATAGATTTTGGTTTCATTGGTAACCGTTTTGGAGCTGATACCCTAAGAATGCAAGAAACGGTTAGCTCCAAGTCCCACTCTTATCAATATTACCATAACCTTTATATCGAGCCATGGTTTCTTCATCCTCGGATTACCAGACTTCAGTGTCGTAATCCGCTAAAAACCTTATGGGACTATTCGGAAAGACTCTCCAATCTGACGTCATTCGATGAATTATTTGATGTGAAGTCATTGCATGACAATATCAACGCGAAAGGGCTTCGACAAGAAATTGATAGACATTGCCGGATTTTATCTACAGAGAAAATCTGCATGATGATGATATGGACGAAAATAGTAGATAAGATTGAAAAATTATTGACTTATGCCAGACGAGATCAATGGGAAAACAGCGCCTCCAAAATGCTTAAAAATGCAATGAAGTTATATTTACATGCAGTACAACTGCACATTATTGCACGGGTCCAAAGAAAAAGACCTGCCTTTCTATTTGTTGAAGAGAGCAAGGTCAATAACTTGATTAAAGAGATCACCCTCTACTTATCTGATTCCCTTCAAAACAATGATATTGAATCTCTTCGTCCAGTGTTAGAGTTACTTCCTTACGAGATTCACCTATCATGTGATGATACTGCTGTATTCCTATCCACGAAGAGAACTATATGCACCTTTATAAATATATCAAATTCGTTATTATGGTATCTTGCTAGAACAAACACCAAGGGTAATATCAAGCAAATAAGCACAAGCATAGATTATGAAACATTTCTTCACCAAAGACGACTTGAACAGATTTTGAATATTGGTGAAACAACACAGAATAACTTGCAGCTTGTGGCACAACATTTGAAATTAGCGATGAAAAATAACTTCGGAGAACTCAGAAACTATTTCCAAACATTAGCAGAGTTCGACCGGAGAAAGGCTCTAATTGATATAGACACCATTACCAGCAGTTTGGATCAGTACAAAAAAGCATCAGAACAATCATCCAAAAATCTTGACATTCTTATGAACGAAATAATAAAAGCAGCATTGGCGGCAGCAATTGGGGACCAGATAGATGCTGTTCTAACATTAAGCTTAAACATAGCAGAAGCATGTAATCCATTGAGAGTACTCTTTTCCGATGGAATTGTTACTGACATCCTTGATAGAACTCAGGAGGTCTCTCACGCCATGGCCGGTGTTGCGAAAGCAGTCAAACTAAAAGACGCATTCGACAGCCTGATCAAAGAGATCAGAGCGTTTGTTGACAAACTCAGTAAAAACGAAATATATTTAAACTTTGTTTCCCGTTTGATAAAGAGTCTGAAGACCTCATCAGTATCTTCATCGAAATCATCATCTGAACTTAAAGATCAAATAAATACATTCTTTGAGCATTACAAAAACTATGTGCCAGCAGTTACAAGAGATGACTTGCGAGCAATAACTACATATTGGGAGAACCTTATTGATGAAGCATGTGACATTCTAGACTCAACCTATGGGATAGTTTCCGGTATAACTAAAACAATATTGGCTGCACAAAGAACCTGTCCAAATGCAAAAGTAGAGGTTCAAAAGTTGATCACCATCTATGAAGAGATTTACGATTTCCAGTTTGGACTGATGGACAGTCTTTCGGATTGTGTGAGGGCTTTCACATCATTCCAGGCGGCTAATACGATAAATTCAGACTTCGAGGCGGCAAAGGTTACAAATGCTGACAATCCTGATATATTTGCCAAGCTGGAGTTGCAATCAGTCTTCTCAATGATCTGTTACAAAATATCTATATTATCTGCCATAGATTCTTATTGCAACATATTAGCATATACACAGGGGGTTGTACCACATGACTGTATTGGGGCTAAACGATCAATAACGTCTATTCTGAGTAGAACAAAGTTGACATGCTCAACTTCGTTAGAATTTCTGAGCATCCCTACAAAGCCTTCGAAGCCGGGAGATAAAGCATATATCAACCTGGATGACCTTTATGCCGGGAACACTGTGACTTTTAAGATTCCAGACAGTCAGTGGTTAATAGAGCACAATTGGATTGCATCGTTTCAACAAGATTATAAGATATTTGTTCAACGATTTGAGATTTACCTTCCAGTTGTCAGCATGACCAGGAAACAGGTATTGTTCAATTATGATGTTGAATTGGAAATCCAGTGACAAAGTTGAATCCTTGCATTGTAATAATAATAATAATAATAATAATAATAATAATAATAATAATAATAATAATAATAATGGTAATGATAACAATAATTGGTAGTATAGATATGCCGCTATTAGCGCCAATACTAGTTTGTCTTAGTCCTTTAATAAATTAGTTAACACTCGTAACACTGCTAGTTAGGATAGAGTCTTAACCTAGGGGGAATCTGCTTGCCGAGTGTCATAAGGCCTGTACAGATCACTAGCATCTCATATCTGTCCGACAGGGATCGAGGCTCGGGATTTGCCAACTTCGATATGCGTGAATGCTTGTCAGGAGCTTCCCGTGGGTAGGTGGTTCTTCGCAGGGCTTTCCCGGAATTTTTATCTACTCCATATACTGGCCTCAATGTATTACCTACATGCTCTGAAACATGCCGTTAAACCCATAACAACAACAAATTCACCCAACATGTCTAATGATCCAACCACACAAAACACAGAATATCTCACGAATGTACGTTTCATCGTAGACTAACTCATGACGGAACATATGTTGTTACAGAAAACACCACCTTCACCGCCTTTAATAGTAGATACAAGTTTTTACAATTTCAAGCGTAAAAATACCGAGATATACAGTAGTCGGACAATAAAATACCTGTCAGATTCTAATCAGGAATTCATGAAGTACTACATTTCACATACAACTTCATGATTATAGCACATCGTCCTTTTTGTTTTAAGGTACACAGAACATTCACAGTCAAGTCACAAACATTTTAGTATCTTTGAAGAGACGGATTTTCACGTTTAAAATTATAGAAACAACATTTATTGTTATCCAGCTGGCAAGGTATACGATAATATTAGACTTAAATACTATACATAAGTTCAATTCAGATGAATCGATCCAGGTACCAAATGCGACGTTTTAATAACATAACTGCGATATATGGATGTACATAAAACTGAAGGCTAACAATGATTATTATAATACAAAATAAATTCCGATAGTTCTATACCTAACACGGTTAGGTGTCATTGATTGTCAGAAGAAAATTCCAACACAGAGCTTAGACGGCGAAGAGTACTGCAAAAACAGGCATTGTATATATCATGAACTTGAATTTATCTTTGTCCCTAGAAAGATGTATTGTATAAGTTAGACGGAGAAGAGTACTGAGAGAAACTGTTCACGTCATAAGGTAAAAGGTAATATTTTTTTTCTTTAATACCACATGTATTTCACATAAACTTGCGACAATATTCTTTTTAAATATTTTCATATGGAGATACAAGTGTCATACAAGAGTTCAGTAATACTTTGTATGATTTCTTTAAAAACACACGATCGAGGTTAGAAGCTATAGAGGAACTGAATTTAAAAAAAAACAAACATTTAGTTTATATTTATAGGTGTGGTGTTTGGGGTACAATTATATAACAATGCCAATGATGATCTAAAAATGTACATATAGTATATAATTGTAGAATTACATAATCCTATAATTGTTTATATTTCATTTAATTTTGGCAGTATTGTTCAATCTAATGTAATCCAATGCGACTGTGAAAATTGTAAAAAATAATAGCATCTTCCCAAGACATGCCATTTCCATACTTCTTAGGTGAAGTCTACATTATAGTTCATTAAACAAAGTGCTACTACTACTACTACTACGACTGCTACTACTACTGCTACTACTACTACTACTGCTGCTGCCGCTGCTAGAATGACATGTGTCTATTACGGACACAATCACAACACTCTTTTTGACAAACTATAATGTTAGGTCAAACCATTTTTTTCTCATTATGTCTACCTGCTGTAAAAATGGAATACTAGTAGTAGACAGCATCTGGTGAAATGTGTTTAAGAAAGAGAACAGAATAATAAAAGCTTGGAACTGATAAGAACAAGATAAGGATGGAATCGTTTGTATTGGTGTGGTAGAGAAAGATGTTATTAACCATCTATCCGATTCAGTAGTAAGTATATGTTCTCAATATTACTTGATTTAAATTATTTTCATCCAAAATTCAACATATTGTTCTCTAAGGAAATTAAATTGTTCCACGGTGGCCAAACAATAACACATAGAAGCAAATATAACGGCGGCGACAACATTAAACAAATAATATATTTTGAAATAAAGTGAATTATCCGATTTAAGTCCTTTGGAACTCAGCATGCTATCCATTTTTATGAACAAGGTTCACGTTGAAGTGGAAGCAACTGTTGGAAATCAGCTGACACCGCCTGACGGTACGGAATATGTAATATCTCCCCGAGTGACACTCGTATTTACGTACAGAGAAGGGAAACGTGGTAGGAAGTGCAGGCAGACGGAAATTCCTAATCCTTACAATGATAACTGCCGAGATGTGCCGAATATATGCCCAATAACAACAGGTATTTTAAATACTTTCGTTATCTGCTTCATAGACAAATTCCCCCCTTTCCACTCAGTAAACACCATATAGAATCGAGGCTCATAAAAATGATAGGTTGAGACACTGGACTACTAACATGCTTGAAACAACGCATTAACCCCTCAAACAATTTTATAAACATTTCCAAAACAACAGAACATTATCCTCATCAATATTGTTTTTAATACTAAATTTAACGGTCTATAACCTTTCCTTTTTAAGTGTTTATAAACAACACTTTATGCTAATTAACCAATACAATTATAAGACCACGCTGAAAACACCAGAATGCCTACAAATAGTTATTTAAACGACATCTCCAATGCTATTGCACAACAATATTGCAAACTTTCTCCACTATTCAAAAATCAACTTCTATCATATTGAAAAGTACAATAGTACTACTTCAAGTAGACTATTATTTTCCTCTAAGACCTTCTCTTTGCATCCCTTTAGCCGGAAATATAAATCTACACTTGCAACATAAACAATAAGCTAAAGATTTCTATATTAAAAAAAATACCATTAACATTCTAATTTAAAAAGGCAACTAATTACACTATAAACTATATTGAACAATGCTTCTGCTTATTCGTATCTAAATCACGCAAATAGTCTGCAATATTTGTCATATTTTGTCTATCTTTGTCCTAAAATGAATTTGTCCATTACACTCATCGCTGCCACCACATGTTCTTGTACAAGTCGTTTGCAAACATTGCTATGGTTAGGTCTAAAATTACTGTTATCATGCCTAAAGCTTTGAAAGGTCATATTAATTGCTAAACGTTTTCTGTAATGATTTGTTCTAACTTTTCCCAAATGATAAGCTGACTAACTTTTGAATCAGTGCTCTTGAGATTTTCTTTACCATTATTTTATATAAATGCTGAATATCGATTTACATTCTCTCTGTTACCTCATAAAATTACATTATTTCTTGCACTGAAATTTTATTTTATTTCCTGTACAATTATAACACCAGTCTTGTGAGTTATCTTAAGTTTGTCTTCTTTTTATATCTTTGTGTATTATACTTAGTCATGTATCTGTTGGGATGAATACTTTGTAAGTAGGCTTTTAATCATAATTACATCAATTGTTGCAAAATAAATTGAAGGTAATAAGAGGAATATTGGAGAAAGAGTGACAAATAATCTGTAGACGTGACTTTGCAAAAGACGAAATATACACATATAGATAAACGTGGATAACTTCTTACGAAAACTTCGACGAGAGTTTTCAACAGCAGCTAATTAAATTTTAAACAAGTGAAAGATGAAACTAAACTTGCGAGCGAGATAAGTCAATCTGATACAAATAACTCAAATAAAATGTATTACTTGAAATGTGGTGTAATTGTTGTATTAGAATTAGGTTTTTAAATTATTTTATTCAAAGATGACTGTTATATCTGAAATGCTACCTGAGAATTAATTGCTTAAATAAGTCAAATAATAGGCAAATCTCTGACCAAAAATGCCAAGGCAGAATGCGATTTTTGTTCAGTAGTAAATAACAAAGAGAGAAGCAATATAAATGTCACTATTAGCATGTGACATTTAATTCTGACATAATAATCACTACATGCTTTTAAGAGAGATATTTAAGATGTCAATATATTGTTACGTGTAGTCTCGTACAAAAAATAACAAAAGAAAAAAGTGAAGCCAACAAGCGTTGTAAATTTTAACAAAATAATTTATTTACCTAGAAACAATGTAAAACTAGGAAATAGTACTTACTATTTGTGAATATAATCCAAAATTTAATCCTAAAGTTGAGAAATATAAGTCCTATCACTAAACAGTTCTAATTGAATCCAGGTTCGAATCTCGACGACGTTCCAATATAGAAGTCGATGGGGTCAGATGAGATGTTTTACAAATGGCAACAGATCCTTGATTAAATCACAGTTTATGTTTCCGTTCAGAATTTCAGAATAAATTTCCACTTAATTTCTTTGTCCCAGAACTTTTTATAAAAAAGTACACTTGTTTCGTGTTCTAGAGAATAAATTATTAAATTCCAAAAAACAGATGAACTTAAAAAACAATCTGACATCAACGATAGAAACACTTTGTACCCTCAAGGTGTAAAGATACGACTCTGACTAGATCTCGTAGAAAATGGCTGTTTTAAGCCTCGATTTTAGATCACATGGTGGCTCACTTGACAGGCTACGTGACTTCTAACTTGAGCAGCGCAATAAATAAATGATAATTTGCACGCACGCCTTAAAAGACTTACCAAATCTTACTATAAGATTCAATAAAAAAGTTGTTTACAAATTAGAGCCATCAGGCACACAGAACATTTAACTCGATGTTTACAAGATCTATGAACCAGGGTGAGCTAAAAATAATGCTGAAATAACTATTAATATCTAATCGGGTCAAGCCAATTTTCCGAAAAGAGATTCAAATCCAATGAAAATTAGAATTACAATAAAATGTAATGAAACAAAATTAAAAGTAAAAAAAAAATTAAAACTAACACACAAGTAATTTAATTACATATTCGTAACAATATCAATCAACATATAGATTAAAATGAGTGCATTATTTTGATCTATGTGAGTCACATTCTGATTGATAATTTGATCATGCAAGGGATACGAAGAGACAAAGTTTTCAAGGAAGTAAGTAGTGCAATCTTAAATTAAGCACAAGTGGACATAAAGCTAGCATGTTAGATTGGAGACATGTAATAGCATTTCTATGTTAAAAGCAAACCAAATAAAGTGAACATGTTATTAAGCAAAACCAAACAAACACCAATATAATCCTGATAAATGTGATAAACAATCGAGTGCAACTAACATTGTTTGGGACATGTAAGGAAAAGAAAGAGAAGATACCATATCGAAGTATACAGAGGTGTAAGAAAAAGAACGCAACAATGCACAAATTTTAAAACTGTAGAGAGCTTCTTGTTCAAATGTATTTCACAGTAATATAAACAGACTGAAAATCAAGATTAACGGCTAATGTGGAGCAGAAATGTATTTTCACCATAAACTTGTAATATACCTCTTCGACGTAGCTGATATTTCATGCTAAGTGAATAACATGAATGGACGAATTTCATTGATATGTGCTAGTGCTTTTAGAGTAAAATCTATAGATTAAAGGTATTGGCAGATTCTTATTTGAAAAGTACATAAATGGGATATATTTGCTTCTTAATCACAAGAGGGAAAATTATTTCTGTGTCAAGTGTTACAGTTATGACACAGCCATACATCACCCACCAAGAATGTGTCTAAAAGCGATCTTAGCACTGTGCAAAAAGACAGAATATTATTTTGATAGGTATTTTAATTCAGCAATAGATAATACACCGATTACTGTGAAAGGGTTACCCATTTTGTTTTACACGGCATTGCATGAAGCAACAAAGTACATAATCAAATTAATCCTTTGACAAGGAACAAAAACGTAACAAATTTCGTAGCTTAGTTGTTAAAATTTTAACACTCAATACTATTACATGTGCGTTGTTTTGAGAGGCGCACAATAAAATATGTATAACTGGCTAAACATTAACTCATGTTGTGAAAGCTATTCTCTTGTAAATAAACCAAAATGGAAACGTAGATGCATCCGATGTCCATATAAGTAATTATTCAGAACCATGTACAAATTATACAGTTGTATCTATTTAGTGCATTTTAAAGGGTGGCATAATATGAACATATGTGATGTTAGAAAACAGCATTGGTCCTTGTCAGAAAAGAATGTAAGAAAAGTTTGGACGTTATTGTAATCGTCTCTCAATATTTATGTACAATAAGATTTTACAGGAGAAAATATTTGTTGTAGGGATTAGACTATACTTGTAACAGATCCATGTGATAAAATATATAATTGGCCAGAATAACACATTGACGAGGGAACTTATACTTTATTTCGTATAAAGCTGGTGAAAACGTAGAAGATGCAAACAAAAATGAAGCCAATCTAACAACAAAGTTAACATCTAATGCAGACATTACAAAATATTAGTGTAGGTGTAAAAATATATTTTATTCAAAATCCAGATTTTATTTAAAAATGTTATAATTGTAGTGGTCTTTTCCTCGAAAGATAAAACTTCTATGGAAAATAATTTAGCTGAAAAAGATATTGTAGTTAGAGTTATAAAAGATGAAATACACGAAATATTGAAATAAATCATAACAGTAATACTTTTCAAGATATTGGATTACCAGTATTTTTACAAAGATGTGAAGTAACCATATCAATTCATTTTTATGCTATCCACTGAGTATGTCTTGTCGCCATAATAACTAAGTATATCTAGTGATGGAAGGATCTAATTACATTCATCTGATGGTTATTTATAATTAGATTAGACAATGTTTCGTCTGTAATTGCAACAATTATCTCTATCTACTCGAATACATAACGAATCTGTATCTGCCATTTACTGTTCCATTTTAGCATCATATTCGTTTTTGAACTTGTGATAGGAGATTTCTGATTAATCAGCTTCATTACATCTGCCAAACTATCAATATACCATACAATGGTTGGTTGATTCAATTTTGTGATTTGTTAGACCAATGAATATTTTTTTTTGATTGATTTGTTTTGTACAGTAATGTCCTTTTGAAGTTTGAATTTTATTTCTTTGGTACATTTTTTCACACTGGTATTTTCTCTTCAATGTTCAATCTGTGTACCGAAGAAAGAGTACAAAATTCGTCTTAAAGTAAATAGACACCTTTTATAAAATTTATTAAACAATTATCAAATTTATAGGGTGCATTCAGTTTTGTGTACTGTTTTCGCAAAGGTTCTTGATGATTGCAAACTGTTCTATCATTTTTAGTTTTAATCCTATCTAGATATCTAACTTGACAAATGATAGTTAATAATATATATCTTTATGGCTTTTAACGTGGGGTATAATTTAATTATTAAATGTTTTTTACCCATTGATTCTTTTATCAATTTTTTTCAACTATTGAATTAAATCAAATTCTTTAAGAATTAATTTCGACTGGCTCTACACAATATTCTTTGAATGAGTCGTTTAAAATTCTTGCTACATCTAAGTTCGCATCCAAAATTCCACCCATCATTCCAAGCCATTACATTGTTTTGGATGGTTATATTGTTTACTTCAACGTCCAATTTTTGGTTTGACTTTTCTAATTTTGTTCCTGGACAATTGTTATGACTCTATGGTCTAAATCTAAGTAAAGAGCGAAAACCAAAAACGTTTTGCATAATTCCACAAATAATGTATTTCCTTAGATGTTTAACAAAGTAATAAGTAACGATAATAGTCTTAAATGTTCTATATCGTGTCCAAAAGGTTCGAGTATAACATAATGAGTAGTTTCTCAAACGAAGTCAAATCTAGTGTGCGTATGTACTAACAACCTTGCATCGTTTGATGCTTCACAATGATAGAATACAATATGTCTTTAAATGAATTCAAAATAGTTTCCAAATAGTTTATCTAGAAGTCTATGAAGACCTTGTAATTCAGATGAATATTTGAAATAAATAAATGCATACAAATCCTCTCAAATAACAACTGAGCACAACTAAAGGACCCCACTAAGATCGATGCTTAAAATAGGGATAGCTAATTCTCAGGTAAACATCCCTTATATAAAAAACTAAGACCGAATTTCAGATCAATAATGCTCAATTCTAGATCATTCTAACATGCCAACAAGGTCAAGCCTTCTAGTAAATTACAAAGCAGGAATTAGGTCGTCTGGTTTTCCTAGGGATAAAATAATGACCTGAACTCAAATCCCATCAAATTCGTCAACAAAATTTCTTCTACATATTTTAAGGTCAAAAGGCTACAATAACATGTTTACTCTAAAGAAATAACCGCATCATAATGTACAACCCATAATGGACAACATTAGCAATTGAAAGCCTCCATTCTGCCGTTACGTGCAAAAAATCATATATGACAAATTATCTTAAAAGTAGTGAATATTGAATGCCATTAGTCCTAAACATAGTTGGGTGTCATTAAAACCAGATAACATCGATGTTTCACTAAATTATCAGCCATGCAACTGAGATACCCGGCTATTTATCACATGTGTAGTAATTACTGTAAAGTCGATTGGGGACACTCCTTGGTCAACTGATTTCAGTCGAAAGCAGCAACAATAGATCTGATGACGTCACTGTTGGCAACACATGAAGCTAACACTTCGCTATGTCGGATTGTTTTAAGCCCAAGTTCGCACTTCAGTGTATATTCCAGCGCCGAAGCTGATCACCAACATTAAGCCGAGTCTTATTTTTAATCGAATGCACTAATTTTCCCTTCAGGTCCGCTTAAAACAAAGCGGGAATGTCTCTCTTTCTTCGCCATTGATTCAATGTGGGAGTAACGTGCGAATGTTATAGATATTAGATTAGTCACTAACGGAATTTGTCGAATGTATCACATCACTATTCTTGAAGCACTCCGGAAAAATACAGGAATTACGAGCGTCTTCGTTGATTGAATTAAAGAGTGGCATCTCTTAATTCTAAACTGAATAGCTGAACGTTGTTTAGACTTAACATCTTGATTATTTCACAAAAGAGCTTATTTCAGATAGCATTCAGAACCAATCAGTTCCTTCCTTCGAGAAGTTAGTTACAATCTATATATATATATATATATATATATATATATATATATATATATATATATATATATATATATATATATATATATAACAGTGTTGCATAATGAATGAAATTGACTCTTTTGTATTCCTTTTCATTAGTTATAGTTTTCGAAATTCTCAACACTATACTTCTGTTTTGCCTGAACAAGTATTTTAATTCTATTGGTTAGTACGCGATTCGTCTAATGGATGAAAATGAATTATTGTAGAATAATGTTTTGAATATACATGATGTATTGCTTATTTATATAAAGAATATACTCCATACTTAAAAGTGGCATACAGTCGGCAATAGGCGTATTGCACATGTACATCTTTGTTTCTTTTGGTGCTGATAGTTACCATTTAATTGTTTCTCTTTTTCTACAGATTTTCCTACATGTAGTTCTCCAGGCAATATCTGTCCATCAATCTATGCGCAATGGAATATTAAACTGTATGGCTACGAAAATGCAAATCTGACTGCTCCTTCTACAAATATACCTCTAAGCGTTGCATTGCAAGTATGTAAAATTCCTTCATCGAGACAGATGAAGAAATATAACAGTGGATTTTCAAAGTATGTCATACTCTTTTCCCTTACAATGTTAAGATTCTTTCCTTGATTGTCAAACTGTATAAAGCATATACATAACTCTTGATTTTAAAGATGATCTACATAGAAGAACTCAGTAGTAGTAGTGATCATTATGACTAGAAGTAAAGTGGTACTGAGCTGAATCTTTTTCCCTGACATAATATAAATCAAATCTACTGACAATCAAGTCTAGCAAACCTGAAAAGCATTTGTGTTATGATTCGTTATACATTACCCATTGTCGGACTGCATTTCAAAACCGCATGAACAATTTAGTTTACATAATTTTGTTTTTGGTCAATGAAATTTTGGTTCAACATTTGCACAAAAATACTTCTTTCTCACAAGGCATTCTGTTATTTTGGGTTGATATATCTCTTAACACATTGCAATCTGGCAAGTGAATAATACATTTTGACAGTTATCGTTCAAGATGCTGCAAAATGTTATATCTAGTATAGAAAATTATGCATGTTAATATAAGAATTAGAAGCAGTTAAAAAGGATAACATCTGTTTAAACTTACATTGCAGATTTTTGACTTCCTATCTAGCAATACAATCTGCAATATGTTTAGATCGATGCTAAAATTATGAAAATTAAACTACTTTATGCAGGCTTCTGCATGCAGTGGAACAGCCAAGGATTCGGAAAGCATACAATTCTGCGGCACTCAGAGAAAATGACATGTGCTGCGAGTCGAATCAGTATTACGATGAATCCATTTCCAAATGTAAAGCTTGTCCATCTGGCACAGTTGACAAATACAGAGGACTTTTTTGTGGTAAGCAATGATATTAATATCAATTCAAATATAACTTAGATTCCTGGTCTGCTCCGCTGAGGATGGATATGTTATGCCAATACAATGTAAAGTTTAAAATTCTTAAAAATTAAGAAGTGCATACAACTTTAGGAGGATGAACCCTTCCTAATAAAGTTAGACATAAATTAATCCCGAAAGGCATACGACTGTATACTGTGGATGAATTATCAATACGAATCCGAAGAAGAGCATATTAAAATTGCGAATTTTAAAATTAATAATTGTGCTCTTTGATGTCATGAGTTTTATTGCTTCTTACATAAATGATTGTCCATATGGATGGCAAACAAATAAAAGGTTTTCCCAGGCTATCAACAGTAATGATTTGCTTTTGTTAGCAAATTTGTACAATCGTTATAGACAGCATATCATTGTCATGCAATTTATTCTATGTTAAACGCAGATGACAACATCCATTCACACCTTGCCCCTGTGCTGTTTAATCTCTTGATTAATGTATGCGTGGTAATTCTTACAAAGTGATTGTTTATATACTACTGGCATATGAGGTAAAGAGCTTTACAACACTTGACAAAACTCTGAACCAATTATCAGGGATATGTCAAAGAATACTCATCCTGTCTGTAAAAATTGGCAGGAAACTAAAATGTTTTCTTGAACGGACAACACATGGATTATTAACAATTAATTGTTTTTTGTCTAACACTGCTACTAAGGTAGTCTGTTTCAATGATTAGCTATAGTAAGTGAAATACATTTTCTGGGTGTGGCACTTGATCATATAAACTGGTTATGGATTACTGCTGCTAATTCTAATCACACCTGCACTATGAAGCAGATTGTATCATGCGTGTTCCCTTGAAGTGACTGTTTAGCTGCAACATATTTTGTTTATATCAGCAGACTCCTTAGGGATTATTTATTGTAATTAGATATGCTGTGCGATGATGGTCATACAGGACAATATCGGTTGAAGCTACGCTTATTCTGAATCGTTTGCATAGTTCAGGTGATAGCAATGCCCAGGTTGTTTTGTAAAATGTTTTTTTTTTTTTTTTTTTTTTTCATGAAAGACCCTTTAAAGTCAGGACAGTGGATGTCATTGTCTAAGTTTTTTTCCTTATTTCCAAAGAATCAGTCACTGATTTAATGAACATGTTTGTGCACTAATAGTAATGTGATACTGATCCAAAAGAAGCGACCTCATAGAAGTTCACTCTTGTTTAAGGGTGAGACTTACCTGTATCTCAGCTTAATACGAGAAGAAAATGTAAAGAGATAAAGCAAATTTAATTTACCGAAAGAAATTTCATGCATTGTGCAAATAGATTGAGCAAAGATTCAAAACAAACTTAGATGTAGCTTTTATTATTAGATATATCGTTCACCGAATGTGCATAAATACACTATTCCTGTGTTAAAATTAACAAAGATGCCAAAGAATTAGATGCTATTTCTTCACTGTTTTCTGAGTTGCTTTTTTCTTCTCAGGTCTGTAACCGGACTAGTAATGGCGATATAATTCCCATAACAAACAATAATCTAGAAATAGACTAGAAATGTATATGATTGCTTCATTATTTGTCCAGTTAAGTTTAATACTACCCTGAACAAGATACTGGATCGCCCAATCATTCCAAATTAGAACATGCGATACTACACTCAGTGTTTCTCGTTGTTAAATTGGCCTTGCTAAGCTTGTCGAACAAGTTAATTAATATTGTGATATGCTTGTGGCACATATGCATATTCACAAGAATTTTGACAACCTAAGAATCTACATTTTCCGTGCATTTTAACAACTTGCGCATATGACTACAGCTTTACGAGAAACCCCTCACCAAACCGAAAAGTACTACTTGAAAATATTTTATATCTCAGGAGCTGTTACTGCCGTTAAAAAGCAGGCATCATCAGGGAACGGCACTTTCCAGTATCCCTTTGTCAGACCTATTTTCGAAATATATTGATGCTCCTCCAATTTCGTCAACAGACAAAATATGTTACATACAAAAACGGTTTATTCTTTCCCTTTTCGAACTTGCATTATTGGGTAAGTGTCTAAGGGTTCAATCAGATCCAGGTCTACGCTTTTACATACTGCAGTGTTGACTGTAGCACGTGTATGGAAAGGTATTGGATGCAATTAATTCTGATCGGTTCTGATGTGCTTAAATTTAATTAATGCTTTACTCAGTGTGGCCTGCTCTATCCGTAAGCAATTACGGATAAATATTTGAAATCTCAGTGATTTGTCACCGCTAACTTTAGAATAACTCTAGACCTTGTTTCTTTAATTTTTCTCCACTCAATTGGTACTCTAGGGGAATTTCTGAACTTAGGGTCCTCTTATCATTTGCCACCCAATTCATCTTCAATGGTCACAGTATATGATGCGTTGAATAGCCGTATCACTATCATTTACCCAGACCTGTCGACACATCCTTCTAAACATATTCTGAACGTAGACACTATGTCTATTTTGAAGTTCATTTGCCTTTGACTTGTTTCACTTTATAAAGCCTTTTCTTATGATTGTTTCTGCTAGTAGGTAGAATACTAGAACTCGGACACCTAATTTAAATGTCCTATTTCGCGCTCTGCAGGTGTAATAGTTTGTATACATAGGGTACAACTTCAACAGAACTTCGTGTGCCTTCCGACACGTACTCGATAATACATACTGGATGTCGGCAAAGTAATATTGTTTTCATGTACTCGTCTGCGGCATCACCAGACCATAGATAGCGCAGAATCGCCATAATATCATGAATTGCCATGCAGTATAACAACCTGAACGAAGAGAACACCAAACTTAAATGGGGTGATACTTGTGCTCGACGTTTTCCTGATAACAACCTTCTGACTTCCAACAAAAGAGTAGAAGCAAATTCTGCCCCACAATCCTTGAGAAGCTTTTTAGGCACCTCTATTATGCTGAACCTGGCAACAAGCTAGTAATTATGCGGATTCAAGATACTTAGTTGCGCAGTCCACTATAAGTTACGACATTTCTTCTGATTTGTAGTTGGAAATATGGTTTCAAAAATGTTTACATCTGTCGCTTTTAATGGGGCATAACTTTTGATGGTATTTTGTTTAATGATATTTCTACTATTCTTCTTGTGTTACACTGTTTTCTGGCATATTCATACTAACGACACAATCCTGTCACGTCGCTTGTCACTCAAGGCCAAACAATTTCGGGCAACATTCCGTTGGCTGTATTTCATATTGCTAAATTGTCTCTTATAATGGACACATGCACCACTCTGAGTACATGAAATTTGTTTTACTGGGGAACAACCACATGGAATAATGTATGTTATCATATAGGCAAATTCCATCTACATTTGTTCACTCGTGCATAAACATTTCAAACTTCGATGCAATGTTTATCAATACCAGACAATATTTATTCTGCGGTCGCGCTCACGTACACGTTTTTTCCTGCACCAGCATCAACTATATTAGCGAGATATCGATCAAGGTTTACAAACCATTCATTTGTGGAGTGACTGTTTCTCCGTTCTCGCCTGTGACCTAGTTTTGACCATTTGAAGAATAGGAACACGATAATCTGCTTCATATGGGAATCTTGATCCCTTGACATTTCATTTGATAAGCCCTATATGGGTTTCATCCATATATAGCGCTTCTGTGGTTCAGGTCAGGAATGGTGTCTCGTTTTTTAGTCTCAAGTGAAATGCCAAGAAAACATTCTTAACGGGACTCCGCTTTTCACGACGTCCATGCACCAGTTGTCGAGTAAGACCCTTACGACTTGACCGTTGGCTGTAGCACTAGCTGTCGGTACCATTGTCACAGAAAGAAGAAAGTAACAAGGGGCTGAATAACATTTATGACTGATCGGTCGAAGCGCCACCAAGATATATACATACTCGCTTTATTGTTCCCGAGTTATGATGTGGACAATCGTTACGCTCATCGTTTCTTGAAACACTGTCTATAAGTATGACCAACAACCTTCTAGACTTAAAACTTCCCCCTTTCTAAGCAACAATTGTTTCGGGCTATCCTGCCACTAGTTTTTATACTACTGAACTGACGTATTGTCTTTAGTGATCCCCGATGTTTGTCTGAATAATTTGCTTGTGTGATCATGTCAGAGATTTATGTGAAGGATTCCTCCTTCCGATCAGGTACAAATCCCCAGAATTGTTTAGCAACTGGCCTCTGAGGAAGAAGTCTTTAAAAACCTGATGTATTTTTCCCAAGGTTAGCAAATTTATTCCATCGTTGTAAATAATTTACAGTCAAGCTAACACGTTGGGAACGTTTTCCTTCTTTCTCAGATATACCATATTTAAACGTTTGATTCCAGACAAATTGCAGCATTAGCTGAAATCTCTTGAAGGGTGCATCTCTTAGCGAGTGGTAATTTGACGCGTTTGTGTAGCTTTCATCTTTAGTAACGGCTAAGCCTGACAGATAAAAGATCCTTTCTCCATTTCAAAACATTACCACATCGTCCAAAATTTGCACATAAAACTGGCCATATTAACTCTATCCTCATGACACGGCGGTAATTGTTGGGTCCGTAGCTTGCTCATGTTATTCCTATTTCCTTTCATCATTAATGTGTAAAAATTCAAATGCCCTTTGTGCTCCCTCTCCATATGCCTGTTTCCTAACTATATGATGATTAAATTTGCTTCCCTTTCCCACGCTATTTGTTTTCTTCTTTGTCTGCTGTTCTAATTCTGTTTTTTGTTATCAAGTTCCTTTTCAAATTCGATCTTTAACTTCTAAGATTACCTTCATTAATTCTGTGCTTGCACCTCTCTATCTAACCTTACCGTTTATTATATCCTCTCTTTTAATATCTGATCCCTTTCCCAAGTCTATTCCAAGTATGCAAAGATTCTAAGTTTCTGTCCCTCACAACCACAATTTCTCATCTACACATGATCTTTAAGTGCAGCTATTATGTATACCACTGATAAAATTACCAATCACAAGTCCACTACCATCTGAAGTGTAACATTATGGAAGCAATATGCAAACGAACCGTATCTTTCTTCTGAGAATTTAGCAAAATAAAAACGATAATTAAGGATAGTGAATGTAAGGTAAACCCCATGCTACACTAATGTTGTTCAAGGCCAAACACTCCAGTTAGTTAATTTGCTATAGTAGATACCATATTTAATAAAAATTAGCACCATCTTGGGTTGATAATGCTCATCGGAAAAATTAAAGACTTTTATTTTTCAGAAGAAAGCAGCACAAGGGTAAAGTTTACAAAATAGAAGGCTTGATTCTAAAGCCACTTTTATTTTATTGTTTGGACCAGGAATGGTATTAACAAATGTAAATAAAGCTATTTCACCTGACTGGATTTTAATAGCGGGCACCGAAAACGGAATTCGTAGCAAAACGCAACTATACATTATATACGTTTTAAAGATAAAACGTTTCATAGCCTGTAAGTTTTGTTTTCCGTTGGTGCCACAGAAGTATATTACCGGTAATTAGATAAAATATTAAAATACGGCCAATAGGAATTGAATGAACTGACAGATTCTGATATATAGCAACAAATGCATCCAGTGGAATTAATCGTATAAACTATGCCCAACCGCGTCTCACCAGTTTCGCCGACCAGTTCAGATGATTGTATTTTCGTTGTCAGAGTTTGTTTGTTTTGTTGCTGCGTTTGGTTTGCTATTGTTTTCCTCATTTGAATGTTAATAATAAGCTCTATGTTGTGCAAGCTTAAAAAACGTTTACTTATAGCTTCCAGTTTTATTCATTATGGATATAAAACAACATTTTAGCATATCACAATGAATTAATGTGTAATGTATTATTGTCAACAGCGCAATTAATACCGGTGGTCTTCCAATATCAATCTGCAATAAATCCGAACACACCAATATGTTTGATAAATCTCGTATTTCAACGGTGGAAGTAGAATATCATTGCTTTAATAAAGGTTAAGAAACCAACATTTTTTTATATCTTCCAAAGGGTTAAAGTGAGTCGTTTATGCTTTTGCAAAACCTTTCTTGCACTAATTACTGTTGAGTATGACTACGTATTGTCAAAGTTATATTTGACTCAAGGTCAAAGACATGAACCAACCTATGTGAGGTGGAATATTAAACGCTGTATTAAAAAAAAAAAAAAAATAGATACCCGAAAAAGAGTATTAACGTACTTGTTTACGGAAATAGCAAACGTGTGGTTAATATTGTCTCATGTGAAGGTTGAAGCTGACAGGATTTTTATATGGTAGACATCACGTCGTATTTACTACATAAATGTCAAAGAATATATTTCACTGGACCGAAGTTTGATAGTAGACACGTACATGGCGGTTCTTTCTCTAAATCCAGCTGCGAAATATGTAAGTTTTTATTTTTTTTTTGAAGTTTCTTCTTGTGTAAATTATGCACTGATTTGTTTTGCCAGGCCTACCAAAAACTATTGTAATCTGGCAAAACATTAACATTACAGGCTATGAGAACTGAATCAATTGTCCTTGCCCACTAGGGATCTTCTTTAATTTACATGCTGTCTTCACCACACTATATACAGATAATGATGTACACGTTTAAGCATATCTTTTTTTGGAAGATGCAACCCCTTTTGGCACTGAGAACAACTTGACCGGATTCTAATTTGTATTTGCAGCTAATACAATTCGATTTGTTCCCGCACCGACCAGAGATATACCATTTTCCCTTGCTCATGCGCAGAAGGCATGCACGAAGGCCGGGACCACCAATGCTTCAACGAAAACTATTGGAGAAGCAGTTGCTCATGGGTACAACGAATGCCGATGCGGCTGGTTGTCTGACGGAACCATGGCATCACCAAAACCGAATGAAAGCTGTAAAGAAAATGGCGGCCTCAGTACGGTCACCTGCACAAGCAACAACACTTGGGGGATTTATTGTAATAATATATTCTAGAAAAATACGTCAGATATTCAATCAATGCGTATTCTTCAGATACAACATTGTCGTAATTTCGTTATATTTTCAAAAAGACGTGGATAGTTTAGATTATCGGAATGTTGATCGATAATTACTTTTATAATATGCAATGTATAGTTTCACAAACAATTGACAAATGTATCGCTTCTATTTTATCTTTAAAATTACAAATAAATCAACTGTTGTTTGTATGTATCTAAGTATGTATGTATGAATGTTTGTAAATGCTGATGACGTATTCATCACACATTTTCAATATTTCGCTTGAATCTCCTGAACACAAAATAGAACCTCAAAGAAAACGAAAATGATGCTTAATGTTTGGAAAACCTATAACATTGCTTAAAATATTTAAGACAGTGAATGCTAAATATCCAGATGTTTTATTTCATCTTATTATCACAATTACTAGAACAAAAATGATGTATGATGTACAATAAAACCAAAATGTGCATTTACTGATGCAGATTATGAACATTCTTTATTTTTGTGAAAATATCAACGTTTCTACCTACTATATGCAAAAGATCATAGTTTTAGTTATTTTCTAAAATATGTTAATGTACATGTATTCCTTTGTAAGACCAAATTTGTCCTACTATTTTCAGGAGAGCAGCCGCTTTTGTTTCTGAACATTACGTAATGTCTCTGCTTCACTAAATATGTTCTCGTGTCTTCGGTTAATACTGTTATGTTTACTGGCCCACGCTGATAAATATCTTTATCTTTTCTGAATGTTGGCATCCCAGAATTTCCCTATCAATTATATGAATAGAGTAGCTAGTAAATTGAAAACTTTAATGACAATGGATTACTAAGAGACTTAGTGATATTATGCTTATCACATGAAGATTTGTATATAAGCGAATCAGTTTGCTCCTGCCATGTTTACCTCTGATGGTCATAGACCAGAAGAGTTTATCGTATGGCCTTTTGCCTGTTGGTCATTGACCATCCATCCATTAACAAAAGTTTCTTAGTACTAATTCTCCTAAACTACTAGCAGGATCGCATTGAAACTTCACACATACGTTTATCACAGGATCTTGTTTGTCCTAAATTAAAATGGTGCTGCACAGACAGTCAGTATGAACACCACAGCAACCATCTTGAAAATCTTGTTATTGCAATCCTTCTCAACAGCAAGTTACAATGACATGGGGTTTTCAAAAGAATACATCTTATGACAGATTTTCCTGAATGAAAATCATGCCCTCTGGACATTGTCACCGAAGCGGCCATCTTTAAATCTTGTGAATGCTACTCGAACTGAGTGGATGGTCATGATACCATGGGCTTTCACAGAATGAAATCTTATGCTCTCTAGGTGGTCATAAATGAAAACAGTGATCCGATATAGCTACTACGGTAGCTATCTTGAAAATATTTTATTGCTATTCCTACTGAATGGAAAGTCACATCACCAGAGTGTCTTGAATGGTAGACTTCTTATGGTGTCGCGTTGATCTTTCATAAAAATTCTGCCGATCAGATAACTATCATGGCTGCCATCCGAAACAAATCTTGTCGCTACGCATTTTTGATCGATGTGGAGTTCTCTCCGAGGACTACTTATGCTATCTAGTTGGTATTCAATGAAAATGGTACGGATATGACTAAAAACTGTGGTTATTTCACCAATTCTCCTGAATGGATTGTCATATCAACATGGGGTTTTCACCAGATGTTTTCTAATGGTATATTGTTTGTCCTAAATCAAAGTCTTATTGATCTTTCTGCAAAAATGACCGCCAAAATGGCTACATTTAATATTGTGTCACTGAAGAAGAGGTTTCATGACAGGACCGGGTGGTCCAAGGAATTCACTTTTAAGATTCATTCACATTACAAAAACTGTTTGCGTGGGTTCGAAAAGTAGCTAGATAAAGTTGGGAATGCAGTGGCTTCCCGTTGGCTCGTGGTTCTTCCCTGGGTCTTTCTCCACGACATATACTTGTCGCCATGTATTGCCTATTATGTGCTTAAAATAACGTTAAGCCCCCATAATCACAAACCTTTTCTGAAAATAGAGCATCAGTTCCTTCGAGGGACTCTTATTGATCAGCTTCATGAGAGTTGCTCTTATTATGGTCATTGCTTGAAGATGTAAACATTGTTAAATCAATTATCGTCCGTAAATATGTATTTGAATTGTTGCTTGATGCCCCATGGTGTGTATGTCGGAGTTTCGTAAACATTGATAGTCTTATAGTTTTTTTTTCAGTAGAATGCTACGAAACTACGTACATTTTATGTGGATCCATTGCAAATTATTGTGCGATACAAACTTGTTTTTGCAGGAGTCATTGCCCTATGTTATTCTCATATCTTGCAATGTATAAATAAATTTGCGAATGCAGGTGCTCTACAATTTTAGTGAATTTTAGTGAACTTGGTATATATTATGCTCTTAATCACAATTTATGCATGTTAATTAACCATTGTACCTATAATGTTTTCAGAAGAGTTATGTATATCTATATTTTGTGTAAACCCTGGCACATGATTTTGTCTGTTTTGTCTAATTTTTATTAACGACTGTAAATTGTAGTCATTATCTCTAGCTGTATTTGAGTATGTGAATAGGGTCTAATTTAACATGTAACGACAGTAAAATTGCGTTGAATCTTTAAATAGATTATCACGTGTGTTTATAGTTACTAATAATAAAATTATAAGTAAGTATGTTGACAAAGTTTAGCCTTTTCCCCCATTGGACAGTTGGTCTCTTAGAATTAAGGTAATGTATCTTAGAAGAGTTAGGTCACATGAATATGTGTTTTGAAATAACTTAAGTAGAAATATCTGTCACGTTGGGGTATTGCTACATATAGTAATACTCTTGAAGGTGTATATAAGATGAAAATTGAACATTCAAATTTCATTTCTATTTTGGATTAATTCCTTCTTAATTTTCCTATTTTATATGATGAAATCAGTCCTCAGATATATTTGGTGTTGTGTTAAGATAATTTGAGAGGAAACTACTTGTTTGGATTATTCAATGGACATAGAAAAATATTCATTGGACTATATTTTTATTTTGGAAGTATTGCAAATTATTAAAAGTTTTGGATAACATCATTTTGACAACATCACGATTCTTTGAGGACTAGTAAATTTCCGATTCTGAAATTTATACGGATCTTTTGATTCGTTTGGACTTCAATAGAACTTTTCCCGGATAATTTTAGATTCGCTTCATAATAAATTTCTCTCACATTTTTGTTTATAACTTTGATAATTAAATTTGTTTCGTGTTACAAAAATTGTGCTTCATTCTTTTACTTAGTTTATGACCTAAGAATCGTAACAGTTATGCATATTTTAACTATAGTTTCATCTCCCTCTTGTGATACGAGTAGGAAGCGGAGCATATTTACGGAAGCAATTTGTTCATCATTTCTCAATTTGTTTTCTAATTTTCCTTGTTTTGGCATACGAAACTTACATCATTCTGGCGCAACGTGAATTGACTGGCTTCGAATTCATAAAATGTTTTGAATACAGTACGGACTTAACCCAGACATTTTCTTTAACGCAAAAGTTGTATTAAGTCTGTCTATAGACTAGTATAATGAGATAACTCTCTTTCTTTAAGATGTAAGTCAAAATAGAATTATTTGTGCTGAGCTTATACTCAATCTCGAGATTTTTTTCTTAAAGCGGGATATGATGGCGAGATGGCTCTAAATCCTTTTAAACTCCGGCTAAATATTCTACCAATTCATCTCAAAACGTGAATTTCCATATTCTTCCATCAAAAGATGAGATATTTTCAGAAGAAGACTGTCCCAACGTGTGTTGCTAATTTATCTTGTCTCTTCAAAGAGACTACAACTCTGGCGAGAATTTTATCTAGTCATTTTAATAACACAAGGCCACTTTGACTATTGATTCGTTTTTTGTCAAATTTGAAATTTGTCTTGAAATGCAGAATTCATTGTAATCTCTTTTATGTCTTTCCATCAAAATATTTTTCTATCAGAATGGATTATCATTTTCAGATGTCAACATGTGCTTACATGAAGAAAAAAAAAACATACCAGAATCGCTTAGGGCCATCTTAATTATGAAATGTCAAAAAGATTATTTACATCTATGTTGCGTCGATTAAATAATATCCCACAGGATGTATACTTTTCATTAACAGTCATAGGAATTCCCTATTGGTTGATACATTTAAGTAGGTATAATTTTTACTTTTCAATAGAATGCTTTTGAGGTACCGAGTCACTATATTGTAACAAGATGAACTGGGTTTAGGTTCGATTCCAGTGAACACACTAAAAATGATAACGAAAATAGGAAGTTTATCTATACACGATTAAAGATAAAAAATCCTACACCAATCTCGTGCACATAAATTCCAACATTGGATATTAACACAATGACGCGCACCGAGTTAAATACCTGATATAACAAAAATGATACTGCTCCTAAATGGTACGAATTGTGACATGTAATTTAAAACGAAAAGTCAACAATAATGAATGAATTTAAATTAAACAAAAGTTAAGCACAAAAATAAACAATGAATAATAACGCAAACATTATATGACCACGTTTTCAATCAACTAATGATAATGGCGATTCTCTCTCCGTGATAGATGAATTCCACACAAATAATGGTAATAATGATTTTCACTCAAATAATAACAAATGAATTTCAAACAAAGACAATAAGTTTTCACTCAAATAGTGATAAATGATTTCATTCATAGTAACAATGATTCAGAAAATTTGGACATGTATCTTGTGGAGTCCCGTTCACAACCACAAGGAATGTTCAGCCCATTTTTTGTTAACTGCAGACTCGTTGGTCACGATTTTTTCTTCCTTCACCAGGAATAACAACTATCTTCCTCCGGGCCATCTTCACCGACAGCAGCACACTGGGTATATACCAAACCAAATTAGCACCACGGCTTAAACAACTCCTTCAACACAGTTTAAACACAGCACGGATGCAGTGTAGATCCATATTAAGCACAGCTCTGTCATTATCGTTATTCTAATGTTATTTGTTATTGAAGAATAACTGCACAAGGCGTTCTATTTATTAATTACAATACATCAGTACAGTTAGGAAGTGGAGAAAAGACTGTCTTGAAAGTATTTTTCCCATGGAACTTAAACCATAATGAACCAATAACATAAACCAGCTGTTTGTGTATCTCAGTTCTAATCCAGTGTGGAATGTCTTATTACTTTTATTGTCAAGTGATATTTTAAAGCTAATTAGATTAAGGCTTACGCTACATCTCCGTTCCTGAGTATGTTAACATTAAAACGAAATGTGATCTGATGACCGCAATTCTAAGCAAGCTACATCAGCTTCATTTTTACAAGTTCAGTCACTCAGGTGGTTTTGATACTCTTCCCGAACATGTGCAATAACCGTTTCTACGTGTTGGCACCGCTTTGCTTTCATCTGACTCAAACAATGTATCAGGTTTTGAAACAGTCACTCTGGGAAGCTCCGATAATATGGTAGGCATGGGAATTAAATTTCTCTTATTACACCATATCTCTTCCTCGTCAGTTACTACCATGTATGAGCAAGGTGGAGAGGCCTCTGTATTAACAATGCCTGACGAAAAATGATCTTTAATCCATACTTTATTCCCCACCAGAAGTTATTTTCATATTTCGGGCGCGATGTCGAGGATCATAATTTCTCTTTTGAGTTTGCTTTTGATAGTTTTCCGATTTCTTCAGTTTCATTTAATCTGGCCTTTTCCGCTGTAAGTTTTCTGGTGCCACTGGCAAAGTAGTATTACATTTGCTTCCCATCAATAATTCAGCAGGTTTGTAGCCATTCGGTAATGGCGTTGAGCGATATGTCAAAAGAGTTATATAAGGATCCTTTGCTTTTTAAGTGTTCTTTTAATTGTTTGAATTGCTGTTTTGGTGAGACCATTGCTCTGTGGATATTTTGGACTACTTATAATATGCCTGAATCCGTAATTTGTCGCAAATTCTTTGAGTATTGCGGATGTGTATTGCGGGCCATTATCTGTAACTAATACATCAGGTATACCTTGTCGCGCAAAGATTGATTTGAGATGATTGACAATTGCTTTTGAGCCTGTTGATTGTAATTTTGTTACTTCAATGCATCGTGAAAATAGTCAATCACCAAGAGATAAGTTTGACCATTCATTTCAAACAAGTCTGATGCGACTCTTTGCCATTTGGTATCATTGGCTCAGCTTGATCTCTTGATTTTTCGATGGATGTTTGGCAAGATTGTACCAAGTGTTCTCGCTGAGTACTTAGTCCTTTCCACCAAACTGACCTTATGGCGTGTTCTCGGCGTTTAACTATGGCTTGGTGATCATCTTGAATTCTCTCTAGGAATTCTTTTTGAAGTGATTCTGTTACGAAAAGGCATGTACTTTTCATTAAGAGACCATTCTGAACTGTAAATTGACCTCTTTCTGCCCAGTACAATTGAAAGTTTTCCGTCAATGGTGGATTTCTCTGGCCATCCTTTTTACAAAATTGTACAAGTTGTTTGCAAATCGAATCATTTCGATATTCAGACTTTATTTTTTTCAAGTGGAGTATTTGATGCGGACAAATTACTAACTACGAAATCTACATAGGCGTTAGTTTCGGCCTGAAGTTCTCTATCACTCTCAGAGTAATAACGTAAAGGTGCTCGGCATAGATTTTTGCCAGCCACGTGAACTATACAAAAGTTGATCTCATCAAACGCATTTTAAAGCATTGAATTTTAGGGGATAAATCTCGCAAGATTGTTATGCTCGTTAGTGGTACTAATGGCTTGTGGTCAGTTTTAAGTTTCAATTGTCAGAGTTTTTCGCCATGTCGCTCTAGAGCTTTTGACATCCTTTTCTGAAACAAAAAATCAGTCGCGGAACTGATTCCGAATGGAAGGAGATTAAATTTAAACCTACCAAAAGGAGTAATAAAAATTGTAAGGCGGCTTGAATCTTCACGTTTATCTGCTAAAAGCCCGAGTTTGCATCACATTTGGTGAAAAACTTTGCACCTGCTAGTTTTGCAAGGGACTCTTCAATTGATGGCAGTTGGTGGTTTTTTCTTTTAACTGATTCATTCAGTTTAGTTAGATCAATGCAAATACTTACCGCACCGTTTGCTTTCGGAACGACAACAATTCCAGCGCACCACTCTGTGGGCTCATCTACATTAAAGAAAAAAATAAAAAAAAAAAAAAAAATAAAAAAAACTAAAAAAAACCAAAAACAAAACAAAACAAAAACATCCATTGTTTCCATTCCATCCAACCTATCTTGAACTTTATTCAATAGAGAGATAATAACATTTTCGAGGGTAGATAAGGCATAGAGTTTAGCATTTTTGTCCAGAGTTATCTTATAGAACCATTCTGTCTTCCCTAGGCCTCTAAACAAATTTGGGAATTTCTCGCTATAATCGCTATTTAAATGTATGGATTTATCGTGTATTTTGCTTGCTTGCATTTTGTGAGTTTTGATCTGAGGCATTTGCTGAGGATATATTTACTTGTTCAATACGCTTGAGAGCCTGAATCACGGGGCTGCCAAACAGTTCCTGATTCAGTCCATTTACAACAAATATGTCTTGTACACTGAATGCACTGTTCTATTCCAGCTCACATGTAACTTTGCCCAGCACTCAAGGTTTAAAGTTTCCAGGTCCCTAAAAATATTAGATCAGACTTTGATAATTTTTGGTCTCCGATCTGTCGTAAATGCCTCTCAGGAATCAGAGTTACATCAGATCCAGTATCTTAAATAAAAGTGAAGGGTTGTTCAATCTCATAGGCGTTATCCTCGGCTGACCCTTCTTTGTGCTCAAATTAACTTTAAGTATAGTTCTGTAAGATTTTTGTTTTGCGCCTATTTAAAAGCAGACGGCCTTCCATATAAGATATTCCAAACTGAATGTTGAGTTACGATGTATTTTGTGACTGGTTCATTAGTTAACTTACTGTTATTCAAATGCAGATTTTGAAGTAGAAAGGTTACACATTCCGGCCGGCCGGAATGATACAGATCACCAAATTGATACATTAGGATGCCGGTATTTAATCCATTGTTACGAGTCTAGGCTCTTACAGTAAGTAACACAAAGGAGTGAAGACAACAAACTTTGCAAAATGTAACAAATAATTTATTTTCCTAGAAGACCAAGTGAAAAATGAGAAAAAATAACTTACGGTTTTTGTGAATCAAATCCAAAATATAACAAGAATTAAAAAAAAAAGTCGTAGTATTAAAAAGTCCTGAATGAATCTGAGTTGAATCCCGATGAAATCCAAAATGGAAGGCGATGACGTCTGTTGTAATCTTCAAAGCATAGACGTGTCAATAGTTTCTTGTTGAATCACAAAAATATTATTCCACTTTTGAATTCCGATTAAATTTCAATAAATGTCTATATCCAAGAATTTTGTAGGAGCAGTTATGTAATTCCAGGGAAAAGAATCACTTGAATTCTATATAATAAAAATTCAACTCAAACTGGTCACAACATAATGACAACAAAGCGTGTCAATTGTTTGGAGCCTGACTGTGAAATCTCTATAAAAAACAACAGTGATACGCTAATTAAGACACAAAACAGATTCCCGGATGAGAGTCAAAAGTTCATTTTTCTGGAAATAATAGAATTTTGTAACAATAGATACACACCACCCATCAAGAAATCTAGGTATGACCTTGATTCAACTTAAAGAATCTTACTCTGAGAAAAAGAAAAAAAAAAAAAGTTGTTTACCAAAACTGTCACTGATTTTGGAGACAAGGTCAGAATCTAAATGCAATGTTTCTATTATTAGCAGGTTATCAATGAAATAGAAATATAACAGTCAAGTCAAACCGAACTGAACTCAATTTCAGGACAATGTCAAATCCAGCAAACAAAGTTACATTAGAATAGCATGTAATGGAATAAAAAAAAATAACAAACAAACAATTAAATTAAATACACATAACACTCCCCCCCCATAAAATAAAAAGAAAGATTTATAGAATAAAGCTTTCTTTTTACCATAGGTTAATTATACATGAGGTTTATAAAACAAATTAACATAAGAAGATATTTTATGAACAATGCAAAATATACATGAAATAATATATTTCTATATACGTGAAAGTGCATCTGCTATTAAATTGTCCTTTCCCTTGAGGTGCCTGATGTCAATATTATATTCCTGTAACAACAAACTCCACCATAACAATCTCCGATTTTTGTTTTCCATCCTGCCGATGAAAGTAAGGTGGTTGTGATCACTAAACAAAATACTCGGAGAAGAAGCTGAACTAATATAAACTTCAAAATGTTATAATGCCAATATCAAAGCCAAGTATTCCTCCTGAATTGTTGAATAATTTCTTTGGTGCTTATTTAATTTCTTAGAGAAATAGAACACTGGATGATCAACACCATTTTTATCTTCTTGAATCAATACTGCTTCCACCCCAACATCACTTGCATCAACAGACAATTTACATGATTGACTGAAATTTGGAGCTGTAAGAACTGGTGCACTCTTATGTATGGCCTTTAACGTATCAAAAGCCTCCTGACATTTTTCAGTCGAATGAAACTTGGTTTTCTTGCTTAATAAATTTGTCAGGTGTTCAGCAGTTATGGAAAAATTGAAATAAAATTTCCGATAGTATCCATCCATACCCAAAAATAGCATCAGTTGCTTTTTACTGACAGGCACAGAGAATTCAGAGATTACCTTGACCTCAGGATCTATAAGTTTAACTTGTCCATGTCCCACAATATGTCCTAGAAATGTTGCACAAGCACGGCAGAACTCACTTTTGGATAACGTATTAGTCAAACTTGCATCAGTGAGTCTGTCAAACAATTTCCGAATTGTTGCTAAATGTTCTTTCCAGGTGTCGTTGTAGATGATGGCATCATCGATGAAAGCATCACAATTATCTAGACCAGCTTTAATCATATTCATTAAACGTTGAAGAGTACTTGACAAACCCTTCATATCAAACGGTATTACTTTATATTGATAAGTCCATCTGGAGTCACTAATGTCGAAATTTTCTTTGCCCTTTCCGTCAGTGGAATTTGCCAAAATCCTTTCAGAATGTCAAATTTGGAGACATACTTTGCATTTCCAATTTTTTCAATGTAGTTATCGATTTTTGGTAATGGAAATTAATCTGTTTTAGTCACAATGTTCATCTTTCTATAATCAGTGCAAATGCGGAAAGTTTTATCTGGTTTCGGAACAAGTGTACATGATGAACTCCAGTTACTTTTATTCGCTTCTATGAAATCATTTTCCAGCAAATACTGAATTTCTTTTTTCAAGTATTCCTGTTTGTTTGAGAGGGTTCATCCTCTATGGGTCTTGTTTCACAGGTTTGGAATTTACAATTTCAACGTCATGGTAAATTTTGTTTGTTCTCGTAGGAACATCTACAAATAAGTGCTCATATTCAAGTAATAACTGTTCAAGTTCATTCCGTTCTTGTTGTTGCAAATGTAAAGGTTTCTAGTTCAGATTATTCATTATTTCTGAATTCCGAAGATTTGTTACTCTAAAATCAATAGTGTCCGATTCCATTCCTTCACTTAAATCCTCAGTGAGTGGGACAGGTACAATTAAATTAATTGCATGATTAACCTGGCTATCTCTCTCAACATACTCCTTTAACATGTTTATGTGGCAAAGTTGTTTTTGTTTTCGCCTCCCAGGAGTATTTATGATGTAATTTAAATCACGTACTTTCTTTTCAACTGTGTAGGGTGTTACGAATATGCAATTTAATTACTTGTGTGTTAGTTTTATATTCTTCTTATTTTATTTTTGTTTCATTACATTGTATTGTAATGATAATTTTCACGGGATTTGACTATTTTCGGAACATTCACTTCTCTGTTTTGACGTGATTGGGACGTGAAAGCTTTATTGCTATTTTTAGCTCACCTTGGTTGAGAGATTTTGTAAACATTGAATGAAAATGATTGGTCATTACCATTACGTGCTAAATGGCGTCTTTCTTACTGCGCTGTTCAAATTAGTGATCACGTAGCCCCGTCACGTGAGCCACCATGTAATCTAAAATCGTGGGTTAAAACCATTTTCTAGTAGACTTTTCAGTCGCATTTTATACCTTTAGATCTCAAGGTGTTTTTTTATGTTGATGCCAGTTGATTTAGACTTCTTCTATTTTGTGGATTTAATAATTTATATTCTCTAGAAAATGCACAAGTGCTCTTCTTTATAAAAATTCTGGGACAAAGACAATTAGTAGAAATTTATTCTGGAATTCTAAACGGGAACATTATAAATTGTGATTCAACGAGGAACTGGTGCCATCAGTACAACGCCCTCATCTGACGTCATCGCCTTCCATACTGGAACTTCATCGAGATTCGAACCTGGACTCAATTAGAACTGTTTAATGATAGGACTTATATTTTTCAATTCTAGGATTAATTTTTGGATTCTATTCACAAACCGTATGTCCTATTTCATATGTTTACCTTGTTTTCTAGGGAAATAAAGAATTTTGTTAACATTTACAAAGCTTGTTGGCTTCACTCTTTTCTTTTGTTACTTCTGTACGAGCCAACACGTAACAAGGGACCATAATACTTGGCCTGAAGAGGATTTTGTTGTATCGGCAAGACAGCCAGTACTCTATCACCAGGCTGAAAATAACTTTCCTTTGTATTTTTATAATAGCTTAATTTCGTTTTTGACTGAGTAGAGTGAAGATTAGCTCTTGCAACCTCACAAGCCTTTGACAATTTGTACTTAAAATTGGAAACATAATCGAGAAGATTTATTTCAGTATCTTCATTAGAAAGAACTTTCTCTTTCAACAACTGCAATAGTCCACGGACTGTGTGTCCAAAAAACTAGTTCAACGGGACAGAATCCTAAAAATTCATGACCTGATTCCCCAACAGCAAACAATAGTAAATGAATTCCTTCATCCCAATCTTTACCAGTATCAAACCAATATGACCGAATCAAATTTTTCAAAGTTGGATGAAATCTTTTCAAAGCCCCATGACTCTCAGGGTGATAGGCAGAAGATTTCAATTGGTGGATGCCTAATTCGTACATAACTCGCTGGAAAATTCCAGACATAAAATGTGACCCTTGATCAGATTGGACAGATTTGGAAAGGCCAAATTGAGTGAAAAACTTTACGAAAGCTTTCACTATTGTTTTCGCTTTAATATTCCTCAAAGGAATTGCCTTTGGGAGTCTTGTTGACGCACACATTATGGTCAAAAAGTATTGGTTACCTGACTTGGTCTTAGGTAAGGGACCAACACAATCTATCATTATTCCGCTAAATGGTTCGTCAAATGCAGGAATAGGTTGCAGATGAGCCTTATTATCCTCTGATTGAGTTTTCCTACCATTTGACAAGTATGACAAGATCTGCAGTATTTACATACATCACTTTTAATTTTTGGCCAATAAAAGTGAGTCAAGATCTTGTGATAAGTCTTATTAATCCCTAAATGACAAGCCAAAGGAGTTTCATGGGCCAGACTAAGTATTTCCTGTCTGTAAGATTTTGGAACTACAATTGGATAGTTTCGTTGACCACTCGTCATTAGCAGATACCTCGGGAGGTCTCCATTTTCTCATAAGAATTCCATTTTTAATAAAATAACAGACAGGTACTTCAGTTGCTTCAGTTTCAGTAATGGCCCTCTGAAACAAACAGGAGATCTCAGGAAATATTTCCTGTTCGACGACAAGTGAAAGTCATTTGTCACTCTGATTAGAAGAAAAGAGAATGTCTAGTTAAAAGAGGATCACTGTGATCAGTACCCTTTGATTGATCCAAATTAGACGTGAAAGTGACCTCATGAAAAGCCTGACCAATACATGTGTCAGCTAAAGGAATACGTCATTCTCAAGAGCTTTCTTTGCCATTGCTCTAGGAACTTCATTTGTTTCTCTCTCTCCTCTTTTTCCAATTGTAACTGCATTTGTTTTTCTTCTTTCTAAAGTCCAAGCTTTCTTAACTCTAATTCCATCTTGTATTTTAATTTTAATGCCTTTATTTTTATGTTAGAGTCTGATACAGACTTACTAATTGTAGACAAAGCACTTTTATCCCAAACATTCTTTTCCACCAAATACTGGACCAAAATGATTTGTATTTCTTGGATCGTTAAAGAAGCGTTTGCCTGAGAAAGATCATATTTTCTGGCAAGTTGAAGGAATTCATTTTTTATTTTGTCAAGAATTCTAACTTTTCCTGGGTAGGATTTGAAAGAAAGATCTCCGCTTTTAAAGACATTGTAAAAAGCCTGTTGATTTCGCTAACGATTTCTAAAATGTAAAATTATACTTGGGATTTAAAAAATTCAAAACCTAGGGGAATTTAAATTTAAAAAAACCCAAAGTTTTCTGAAATATTTTAGTCAAAATTTATATATCCCGGACGATTCCCCAATTTTCTGTTACGGGTTTAGGCTCTTACAGTAAGTAACAGAAAAGAGTGAAGACAACAAGCTTTGTAAAATTTAACAATTAATTTATTTCCCTTGAGTACCAGGTGAAGAATGAGAATAAAAACCTTACTGATTTACGAATTAAATTCAAAAATAATCCAAGAATTAAAAAATTGAAGTCCTAGTATTAAAACATCCTGAATGAATCTGAGTTGAATCCCGATGAAATCTAAAATAGAAGGCAATGACGTCTGTTGTAACCTTCAAAGTGTAGACGTGTCAACAGTTTCTTGAAAACTGTCACTGATTTTGGAGACAAGGTGAGGAACTAGATACCATGTTTCTATTATTAGTTGCTTATCAATGCAATAAAAAAAGAACATTCAGGTCAAACATAACTAAACTCAATTTCGGGACAATGTCAAATCCAGTAAACAAAGTTACATTACAATAGCATGTAATGGAATAAAAAAATTAACAAACAAACAATTAAATTAAATATACATAACACCTTATATGCTCATCAATATGTTCTTATTTCTAAACAGCAATAATGTCTCACAACGGTGATTTCGGTGTAGTATGGAGATCATTTAACAGATTCATATTCATTATTATTCCTTTCAAAACTGATTCTCACATGATTCTTTATAAATCACATCGGTGTGCCGTTAAAGAACCCTAGACTATATCCAGACGTGTTTCAAGATAAAATGTTTTATTAGGGTGTCTAAACTCAAATTCGGGGACCGCTCTTCCTGCTATTTGGCATACATTATTCTGATTATGGTAACACGTTTATATAAAAACTGTACGACTCTTACGAATCAGGTTTGGAATTCCATACATAGAACGTGCATACCCTAATGGATTCCATTGTGGGAGAGTGATTATAGTAGAGTGGAGAGGAGTGCAGGGTGGTCTCGATTTGTTTGCTTTATTTTTCCAGAAAATACCTTTAATATCTTTCTAAAAGAAAGGCAAAAAAGGCAGGGCTAGGAATGAATCAACCTCGACAGTCGTTTAAAAGTTTTCTTGCCAAATTGTACATCTTTTATTGTAGGTTTGGTTGATTCGATCATTTTATTGCCTAAAGCATCCAATGCTAATTTTCTACCAGCAAATACTGTCTCTTCTGAAGGCACGATTAAAGTCCTGCCAATGTTCAAGAGTTTACTATACATAGGTAAAAGGTTCAACATTTACAAATGATGCACTTAAATGAAATAAGAAACTTTATGATATTGACCATGGTCCAAATCAGCTGGTGATTTGGTCAGAATAAGTTTTTTCGAATCAGCATGTACCAGAAAGACTTTGTTTTAGTAATAGTGAGCATATTTGATGATGGATCAGCATTCAGTATGATTAAAATAGTAAACGTCACTATAACAGAAGGATCATAATGTAGATCTGGCGGATCATTTCCAATTCCAAGGGTAATGCTTCGAATGTATGTCGATATCTGCCGTGAGGACTACATCGGTTATTAAAGAGATAATGATTGAATGAGAAATTACAAATGATCGAACTATTTCTTTCATTTTTTTAATTACTCGGTTAATCCTATAGGTAATTAAATTGAAGACTTAGACGAAGCAATTAGAAAAGATTGGATTTCTTATTTCCTGAGAAACTCAGGCGAACAAAATTACTGCACCAAAATATGTTTGACGCATTCATATTTTCTCTAAGAAACTATTACAGCTTTCATATTTACGAAAGTGTCAAACATTATACAGAACATAACGTTTCTTAGGATAATTTTCTTTGAAATGTGATGATTTAACCGTACATTTCTGATTACATTTGATCCAGAAATTCCAGATATCACCATAGACAAATCAGACTTGATTATCAACAGTTGTGTCAAACGTGGTCATTTTTTCAGAACTTGTTTAAATGTTGCTTTCCTTTATTTATGTCTTAAATGTTTTGTAACAGTAAATGTATCTGATGACGGATTGGCATCATTTGTAAAATGTCTTAATGCGAGGTTGCTTTCTATCTCGCTTGGTCAAGTTCTATTAAATGGTTTTGGAGAAGAAGCCGTTTCAGGGTTTTTCTATTTTTTAAAACAGAACAGCGATGTGTGAGATACATGGAGATAATTTGATCAGACTAGAAAGGATTTGCTGTAGGGATGATCGCTGTCACGACAGTTAAATTGTGTTTACCATTTTCGCAAAAGATGACGTTTTACCGATTTATTAATGTTAACAATATCAGCTATATTGATGCCGCATTAGCGTCATTCGCAAAATATGAAAGCTGTTTAAACCAGTAACGGTGGACAGCTTTGATAACGGATAAGCATCAGTTGCATAAACATGAAACCACCTTTGCCATGACGCTGTTTGTTAAATTTTGAAGACTTATTTCATTTTTTGGTGACTACGACCTAATCCGATGCAAATTTGTACTTCAAGCCCGAATGCTTTCTCGTCATGTTTCGTCAAATTCTATTCAGCGGTTTCAATGCTCGAAGGATGAAAACTAAAAGTAACATAAATAGAGAGATTTTATCAAACTTCACATGAAAAAAGAAACTACAGATTCATTTTGACCGCTATTAAACTGGGTTCTGGCGTGTGTGCTGCATACTGATTAATTTAATGATTTTAGCATTTCTGTTGACTTTGTTCAACACAAAATATGGCAATAATGTCGGCAAATGATCAATGCGTAACTCATTACAAGTAGGATAAAATGCCACAGGAAGTTAATTACCTCTGCTAACAAATCTTTGTTTCATGTACAGAGCCAATATCCAAGATATATATATATAAATATATATATATGGCTAACTTTCAAAGAAATCAACGAAAATCAATCCGTTTTTGACATGAACACTTAAGGGAGCAATTACTTGATTACTTTTGATCAATAATCGATTGTATTGAATATAATTTTATTTCGATTACATTGTTATCACGTGCCCAGCTTTCTACGTAGCAGGACATATGATAGAAACTGGATACTGAAAGCTGGACATTTTATATTAATTGGTCTCAATGATAAAATTAATATTAGCTTGCCAGATTTGCTAGCTGATATGTACCAAAGAACCAACTGTTCCGACTGATGACTAGGAATAATGATGACAAAAAACAACTCATATAACCATAATAGATTTTAGTGGAAGACGTTTGAAATATTAATATGAATGGTCATTCAAATGTACAGTTTTGAGATGAAAGATGTTAGCGAAAATGCCCGGATCTGGCATGTATCTTGCAGCAAAAACAAAAAGGAAATGGAAACGGTGGTGGAAAAGAATCACTTAAAACATGAAATCAAATCAAGGGTTGTATATATTTGAAACCGGACACAGAAGTTAAACTAGTTAGAGTTCCCTTTCAGTACAAGGGTTTTGACATAACGAGGTGATAGGTATGTCAGAAGGGATTATGGTTACATGATGCTTAGTCATGTCTTCATTCTTTTTGTCGATATACGTATATCAAGAGGAGGCTTTAATCTCGCTGCTGCGTTTTAGAATAGGTTGATGAAATAATAAACATTTTCAACGTTTAATTAGTCCATGTAATAACGTTTCATAAAGTTTCACTACTTATCAAATTATAATATTGCCAAAACGTTTAGTAAAATGTCCATTTCATTACCTAAAAGCTTCTGACTCTATGGGTAAAGAGGCCACATGCATCACACATTCTTGGCTACATATCCGCTTGTAGAGCATTTACCTTATAGAAATGTGTACTCTGTCCTCATTGGCTGCTTGTTTTGCTTACGCGAGATTCTGTATCATGCTTTATTATACCTCAGCAGTATGAATTTAATTTTGTTTTCACATGCCAATTTATTACATTTTTTATGCAGCAGATTCAGTATAATGCCTTATCATGCATTCTGTTTGAATTCACTATAATTCCTTGTTAATATCTCTGTCCAAGAATATTATTTGCGACGATTTTGTTGTTCCAGTGAATAATAGTTGATTAAATAATTCTAACCTAAATACCGAACACAGCAATAAGACTGATGTTTGCTTGAGATGTTATGGCAGGAGTAAATAATGTTTCTGTTAATCAAGATTATAAAACCCTCTACTT
>JAECUM010043805.1:0-22274 GCA_016617855.1 Megalonaias nervosa
AAAGTTATTTATTACCTCAGAGATTAACATGTAATAGCACACAAAGCACATAAGCGCGCTTGACTTCATTTTATTTACATTATCTGAATTTGGAAAAATCATCCTATTGAACCTTTACGAAAATGATGATTCAGTTTTGTAATTGGCCCAAAACTGGCCTTGTAGTACCCATTACTTTTTAAATGAAGCATTCACTTTAAAGGGCATTTGATAAAAAAAAAAAGTTAGCGGAAGTTAAGCATTAAATATAAAAGTCAAAATGCCGCAAACAAATGACAAAATTCCTCCTGAACGTTTGGTTTGCGTGAAATAATTCGGGATAAGTGATTAAGATGAGGAAATCACACCGTCTCTTATATTAATTAAAATGTCACAGCATTTCTGTTGCCATATCTGTACTTTCCCTAGATTCATCGATCAGTCGACATCATAAAAATTATGCCTTTACTCCTGTGCGAACTTTATCTGAGTGCTAGCTATACGGCGAGATTCATCCTCTCCATCCGCCAAAAGAAAAAGTTCTTCACCACCATGCAGAGATTGTCGGTTTTTGAAGTGGAGAAATCGGTCTACGACTCCTGGGAGGGGAAACATGTAATTAAACTACTTGGTCACCCTCCGCCAGGGCCGTAAGTAGCTTTGTTTTTGTCTATCTGTTTGTTTGTTTTCAATGACAATTATACAAAAGTGTTTTCAAATTTTATCAGCTCATTATCAAGCGTAGTGATTATGATGGATTCCAGTAGTTGTTATATAAATCTAATGCAGCAAAACTGACTTAACCTATATGATTAGAACTAATTAGTACAAACAACAACACAGAATCTGATCTGCCATTGCATAATGCTCTTCCAGATCATGGTCTATGCTGTTTGCAGTTGGACTTCAATTATAAACGAGTATAGACGGAATTCTAATTAATCTTATAATAAGTGTCTTATAATTTATGTTCTATATATTTTCTAAGGCTGCATTGGATGGCTATAAACCCATGATCAGTCAATGATGGAAATGACACAAACATTATACACTTTTTAGCCGTCTTAGTTGTCAGGCAATGTGGTAGCAGTTCCATGGATGGGACTGCAGTTTACGTCACCATCATATGATTCAATGATGGGTGCGTAAAGTCTTTAACTGGAAGTTATTTCATAAAGGAATTTAAAAAATGTAGAGTTACTTCAGTGTCTGAAAAGGGATAATTGATTATAAATATTAGAGAAATTCAGCCAGATGCAATTAATTGTGTGTAAGATCACAAAGTGGTAAACATCTATAACAAAGTTAAGCTGGTTTTAATAGGCAAAATATATTGTGAATATAATGTAATAAATTTTGTCGTTTTCCCTCAATTACATTATAAAAATACAAGAAAAATTGTTTCAAAGATACGACAGACATTATTAAAGTGACCTCGAATTGTAGGGCATATCCTTCTTATTTAGACTGTTTATTTGAAGAAACTCTTTCCATTTACCTTAAAATAACTTGCTTTCAGATGCATATAAGACCTTTTCAGTAACCCTATTATCTGCCCTTTCTCTCCGAACTCTTTAGTGTAAGGAGGTTGCGCTAGAAGCATTTCCGGTAGGTATTGCCGCTGGTCGACATTCACCGTTTGAAACACAGAATAAAGTGAATGAAATTATATTTCTCGCCATGGGCAAACCTTCTAATTAAACGCGCTAAATAAATGCGTGATAAAGTAATTAACGGATAATTGTTAGGCACAATGGATGCAATCATATATCAAAGGATATGAGTATAACCTGTGCACAAACTTGTAATTGAGGCTTTAAAAAATGTAGAAGAAGATTATTTGGAAATAATAAAATAGTGAACACAAAATTTCTTTGCAAATCAATAACAATAACAGCACAAACTAATAAAAAATAACGAATTAAAGATAAACGGAATGATGAAAGTAGCATTTTAATTAATTAATTAATTAATTAATTAAGTCTAATTATGAACTTGCATTCGTGATTATGTTCTATGTTATGCATAACGCTTAGAATATGCATCTGGTGATGAAATCCTTCTGTTAACCTTCCTTAACTGAAGAAATCACTTACAAATAAAATAAATAATTTCCATTACGTACTTTGTTTCCATTCGCTAAAGCTTTATTAAAAGCTTTGGCAATGAACATTATTTCATGTGATCATTTCCATTTTCATACAACGATTGCGTACTTATTCAAATGCGCACGTTTCATACAATTATTAGCGTCTGTATTGAAAATTAATTATATTTTCTGTTGTGCAACTTCAAACAGAAATGTATGCACCTGATGATTAAAAACTTCTTTTAATTTTTTTAATGACAAAAGTAAAAAACAGAAATAATTTCCATTGCTTATTTTATTGCCATTGCGTTCCATATTTCCATTGCTTATTTTATTTCATTTGCGTTCCATCTTTTCATTGCGTATTTTTGTCATACCGTTCTATTATCCACTGATCACGTTCCACTTCAACTAGACCGTTTATCAAAGTTCTTTTACAAACGGTGAACAGTATACAGTTTTATTTTTGGGCACGTCTCCTTCCTTTAGTTATGTTAAGCTATCGGCATTTTAAGTGTCCCCCACCCATTCCCAGCCATCCGAAAATTTTAAAAACTTTTGTGTTTCTGTATCCCCCATAGTGTATGTGTTTGTTTTTCTGTAAAAAATCGAAAAGATTTTCGGAAGAAAAAATAATTTATTTTTTTGTTCCGAGGTTGCTCTTTGCTATTGGCATTTTATTATTTTACGGTGGATCGTACTGACACGGTCCCTGGAGCTGTCCCTTTGATTCCTTCCCGGTATACCTTTTATGACATATATTTCCCTTTTCAGAGACTAGTTCTTTAGCCTGGTTTCTACATCATGGTCCCTAAATTTTAGTGATATTAGCCAAGGTTCAGTCTAATGTCATTAGTGACGATAGGAGTCATCTTCTTGTCCAGCGGCATAATTACCTACCGGATGTAGTAAATACCTAATACGAGAGGGAGATAACTGGGTTACCGAAAGCATCTATACAAACATAGCTTGCGAAAATGCGTAAAATTCGTCCACAAAATTATTTATATTGTTTGGAAACCATTAACGTAGATTTTAATAATAAAATAAACATAGATTGGACCATAATAATTCAAGCTTGTAGCAATTTCTACCGTCTTTCCACCATAATACCATTTTTCAGAATTCATAATAGGTCCTCACTTTATGAAGACAATCAGTTTCCTTTTATCTATATTTATATTTTGTCTCTATTTCATACAGCACTGTTCAAGCTTTTTATTTATCGGTGTCTATTATAGGTCTGCTCCAGGAACTGTGCGTGAGAAGGTCGTGTCAGCTGTAAAAAGTCTGGTGAACGACTGGCTCTATCACAGACAACCAGGTATGTCTACATCTGCTTGTGCCCTTTTTGGACAGAATAGCGTAAAATGCAATGAAAAAATCCACACCATTCAAAAGCAGGTTTTAACACGTAAGAAGTTACATTTAGCGCGTTGGTTTTCAGCTTTGGAAAAGCAAACAAGAAGTTGCTGAAAGTTGTTCCAGCACCTAAGACTATCTGATTTGAAATGGTTGGAATATGAATTCGGAATCACTCTTATCTATGGCATGAGATGGGAATACAAGCTCTTGACTAAGTAACCTACAGCTGACTGACACGGACTGTATTTGTTTTAGCCATACATGATGCCAAACAATTTCATAAAATTAAAACAATATAACAATTTTAAAAACAAAACAAGAAAGAAAAAAAAAAACATATCGCAACTCGTTCTTTTAAAAGCAAATTCCTTTCATAGTAACATATTAAACCCATTTAAGATGGTGGTATTTACCACAGGTTTTGTTCTAAGATGTATACTAGACCATTTACAGAATTTAAAACCAATTTGTTAAATTTGCGTAAGTGTTCTTTAACTCTCAGAATTATGTCATATACGGATGTAAACAATACTCATTATGACACTCTTTGCCGTCATTAACAACTATTCATTTAATTATTGATGGCACATTTAGTATTCTTTTTCAATGGTGTGGTTTGGGAAGTTATTACTATATCGAAGAAAAAGCTTCATTCTTATCTGCTTATAATGTTATGTAAATCTAATTTATGTGTATTATGTTCATAATAATAGTTTTCATAAGGGTCATTTAGGCAATGATATTTTTAATGCTACAATCCTATGATAATAGTTTGTACTGTAAACTGAGTCATATATCAAAAGCGTTAATAGATTCATTATAAATTCCAAGGTCGATTAGCCCTTCAAATGCAAGTAAACATCACGTGATTCGACAAGGACATGGGTTTTGGAAAAATCCAGCCTAACCTAATTTGTTTTTCACCAGAATTTATACAGCTGATTCTTTTACTGAAAAGTTGTTTCAAAATACCAAGAATGATTAATTGAACGCCTGGAACTGCAGTTTTCGCTATTGCGAATTATCTTTTTATATAAGTGAATTACTACGCGGAATTGGACATTCTTAGTAGTATTATTGGTTTTGTAAGAGATATATGAAAGGATTGATTCCTTTATTAAAATAATCTTTCGTTGGAATTGCAGTGCTCTAACATTCATTCCAAGACATTGGGATCAATAGCTGCATTGTAATTACCGTGAATTAATATAAAGACATTTTGGGATTATATCAATGATTTATTCTGTACTGTTGAAGCATCAGCATAGTAGTGACATCATTCGGAATACCTTTGGAACTTATTCAGATTACTCAGAACTAATAGAATTGATAATACTTTACGGATTTTAGGAATTCATTCACCATGTTGTAAGTTATTTTTAATTTTTTTACTTTGTATTTATGAAAATAAATTAATATTTCATATTTTACAAAACTTGTTGGTTTGCCTTTTCTTATTGCATAGTGTAAGACCCTAGAGTCGTAACAATAGAATAAGTAAAACTGAGCCGGAAGTCATCAATATGTGACGACTTGTTAAAGATCACCGCCGTGTTTACTGATACGGATTGTTTTAAATTTAGTAAATTTTTCTGTGACTTCGTAGCCAGTACTTTGATTGTGTAGACTAAGTATACGACTAAAGCAGCTTCTTAAAGATTACTTATGATGAACTTTGTATTGAAACTGTTTGCTTGCGAGACATATGACGTGCATGTCTGATTAGGCGATGAAGCTACACCTGACCCTAAGGCATCAGATGAACGCTATCGCTTCTCGTTAGGAGTTTAAAAGCATTCATGGCTTAAAAACATTCCCTGTGACTTTATCTGTTATCTACACTGATCTTTTCTTTTTTCCTTTAATTATTCATGAATAAAACCAATAATAAGATACATTAAATCTATACGTTAAACTATCAAAGCGATGTTCAATACAATGTAAACTGTTGTTTTACTTACGGAGATATTATCTAAATATTACAAAATTATATAATCCAAAGCATCTTTATAAATTTTAGATAGCAAGATGACACGGAAGACTATGCTGAAATGTTGACGTATGAAATACACGTATTAAAATTGATGTAGCCAGTTAGCAATAAATCGCAATAATAGATAAAACTTTATCGGTAATGATAGACAAAGTTAATGATAGCATACTAATTAAGAAAAGAACAATAGATGAAACCGCTGTTACTAGCATCGACTAACTTAAATAAAGTATCATAATGTATTTCATTAACATACCTGGAGACAATAATAGAAGACAGGGATTACCGCATATACTCTCTTACGAGTGGAGTCCACATCCAAATTGCACAAACCTAGATCTACACAGCCAAATATGCATACAGCAAGGAGAATATATATATATATATATATATATATATATATATATATATATATATATATATATAACACTGCCTAACTATATATATATATATATATATATATATATATATATATATATATATATATATATATGAAAGGTCTCTATTAAATTTGCAAAAATAAAAGGAAATGAAACATGCCTAATGGATGTAAATGCCCCACAGAAGTGTAACAGTTGCCTAAATTAAATATATGTCAGACCCAGGAATGGTAAAGTTGGAAACACGGAAACGGGAATCTAAATCAGTACGTTCCATCCAAATTTAAAGCCCCTTTCAATTTCTTTTTCAAACGTCATTTGTTTTTGAAAACCACCTAAACTAGTTACATAGACTGGGATGACCATATAAAAGAATAAAAGCCTGTGATTTTCATACAGGTGGGTGGGTTGATGCGATCACATCAAGGGCCTGTTAGCGTCCTCATAGTTATGAATCGGAAGGGGTCTACAAATAAACGGACTAATTCTTGTTTTAAATAAGAAAATTCCAGTGAAACATTTTCATTATGATATTAAACAGCATTGAACGATGATAAATTCACGCTTGTTCTTCAATTAATAAATCCTATATTTCAATTTATTTGTACAAAGAAACTGCTATTTAGAGTAGAATATTCCTTAAGAATTAAACGTATTTTTGTAATGGCGTTTTGTGCACAAAGAAAAAAATCATTATTTATCTAGGGCAGCGATGTTTTACAATTTTCAATTGAAAGGAAATGATATATATGGTTATGTATTACGCATCGGACGGCTCTATCGTCTACCTAACTATTTTTTAAGATGGATAAAACATTTATCTTTAACGCGTTAAATTTTGCATGGCTCATGTTAGCCCGTATCTGATTGGTCTCAAGCTAATACATGCAGACTTGGCCCAATTGGAATGATCTTGGACCTACAACAGGGCCATTTGGAAAATACCCATTTAATAATATAACTATATCGTCCGTATGTGCGTGTCTTTGAGCGTGCATATGTGATCATATTGCATAATTATTCTGGGGGTCCTTTATATCTATATATCTAAAATAAATTGTTAATTATATGCAACGCCTTTAAATGTCTTAAACATTAAGTAATTGATTTGCTGAATTATTTAGTCTGACGTTGTTATGAAGGCGTAATAGAGCTAAGTGAAAAATAATATAGAAAACAATTATATTTAATTTCTGCAAAATACATTCATTTAAATTTGTTTGAGTTTGTCGTTTTGTTCGCATCTCTCAAAACTTGTACTTTTCTGTGTTTGTGCCATTTTTTGTCTTTTGTTATTCTGCAATTGTTGTTTTATTGTGGATTTAACGCCATTTTTCAGCACATGATAGGCTATAAATGGCGGCCAGTATAACTGGTGGCGGTAGAACCCAGGAAAACCCTAGGAAAAACCTTCGACCCACAGGAGGCTACTGGCAAGTTTTGTCACATACGCACATTACTTAGTTCTGAATGTATCTTTGGTTAATAGAGGCACATGTCTTACATTAAACCTCGGTCATGCTTGAATGTTTGCGCTAGTGAGACATGTATCACACTACATTACACCTCAGTAAAGACTGTATCCTTGCTCAGGTGAGACATATCTTGCTGCATCACACCATGGTTCCTATTGTATTATTGCTCAAGAGAGGCACACATCTTAATACACAACACCGAAGTCCTAGTTGTATGTTTGCACAAAAGAGATGCATATCTTACCACATTACACGTCGGTCCTGATTACATCCTTGCTCAGGTGAGACACATTTTCTACTACATCACATCTCTATCCTGGATGTATGTTTGCTCAAGAGAAACGTCGATTTTACTACGCAACACCTCGGTCCCGATTGTATCCTTGCTCAAGTGAGACCGATTTTACTACATCACACCTCCGTCCTGGTTGTATCATTGCTCAAGAGAGGTACATATTTTACTTCGTTACACCTCGGTTCTGATTGTATCCGAAGCACTGATTTTGCTTCGTTAAACCTCGGTCCTGATTGAATCCTTATTCAAGCGATTTGCAAATCATGCTACATTACAATTCGGTTCTGATTGTATCATTGCTTAAGAGAGACATTGTATCATTGCTCAAGAGATGCACAGATCTTACTACATTACATCTCGGTCCTGGTTGTATCTCTTCTGAAGAGATCTTTCAACTTTACACTTCGGTCCTGTTTGTATCTTTGCTCAATGCTATGAATGTTATATACATGTTTGTCTGTTTTTCAGACTTCAGATATTCCACGAGGGTGTTATCGGTATTGCTGATCGGAACAATGGTTATGTACAAGGTATGAAGGAAATGCGCTATTTTTATGTAATACGTTTAACAAAAATAAAGATTCAGACCGAAATTAAAAGAATACTTGCTTTTTTTGGCTCATATTTGTGTGAAAACAATGACTTATTGGTTCCTTCCTTTATAGGGGTGGAGTGGGTGTACAAGTGACTTACATACATGACATAGTACTTTTACTTTCTGGTTCTATCATACTTGTAGTAGAATACCATGTGCAGCAGTCAACACCGACCTCACTTTGTCGCTCGTATGATGTCCTTTGTTAATTTGCTTCCTTTTAAGAACCATTTTCTTGCACACTACTCTGAAACTTTTAAATTAAATGTTACACCATCCATTTTACAAGAAAAGTAAATTTTAGCATGCGTTCAGTTTTCCTCCCCATTAACCAATCCCTCTCAACCAATCCCGGTCCCGCCGACAGCTCCTACAACGCACTTCAAGTATTGTAGTATGCATACGACGATTCTCTTCGTAAAATCAGTTTCTTGGCAGTACAAGATAATGCTTGTTTCTTTATTATTTAAAGAAAAACAAAATAATTTTTTTTTTAAATTGTGCTACATGCTATGCATGCTAAATCCTTCGCAGAAACCTGACTTACACATGTAGTTTTGAAGATGCTTTAAATAACATATTATTTAAAATAAACAAAGCTTTTATCTTCTGCCTTAAGGAATAAAATGAAGTACATTGCAGACTTATCATTGAGATTCCAGCTAAAACTAATTAACACCCTACTTATTATATTTGTGATACATGGCATTGTAATGGTTCCTGACTTAAAGATTCATAGCTTGATAAAGATACTTTATTAAAAATTTAAAATAATACTAGTACATGCTTTTAAATTCCTTTTCAACATTTTACTTAGTTACCTAAATATTTTCATTGGTAAAGTAAGAGTCATTTACGGTAAAATTGATCTGAAATTACTGAAAAACTAAGTACAGCAAATGAAAATAAGCCAGTTTTGTATCATGCTCAATATATAAGGAATATGTAATTGCCAGTTATCTTCAGTTTAGCATGACTAAAATGCGTATGATCATTAATCAAATCAATTGAATTCTCGCTGCATGAATATTAAATCCGGAAGGTATAAACTATATAAATTCTTAAAATCTCAAAGATTCTATCATTTTTGTCATTCACTGATATAATCTGAATGGAGCATGCTACTAAAATGCCCAAAATATAATGACATCTGTAATAAATGTATTAATCTTTACTATTCAACTCTTCAGAGCTAAAATTACGAGATACTATTTTTAAAAAGAAAACCAGCAAACAAACAATTTCTTGATCCTCACACAAGCTGTTACACGTGTATCGACCAGAATACAAACAGTGTCTAAACGGTTCAGATATTTAGTTTCATTACCTGATTCTGAACATCTGTACTTACTGAAAATAATCGCTATTTTTAGCAAAGATATAATCATAACTTGGTTGAACACTTATTAGTCTGCATTACTTTCACGAACATGTCATATGAAATATAGGACATGTTCTCATTGAAACCCAGAACTTGGATGAAGCCATGGAATATGACAGTTTGAAACTAGAATTTGAAAAATATGAATTTTATTTGAAAATATGACGGTCTCATTATCCAATGAGTAAATTATATTGAATTTTTCTAATGAACTCGTTATCATTATTAAGTCATATGATTACAAAGACAGAATGTTTTGTTTTGCTTTGTTTTACCAAAACCGATAATTACAGGTTTTACATCTTGTGTGAATACTACCTTACAGAGTACGGTTGAGCTACTTTGGGTCGCAATAGGCCAATTTGAATACGCTGAAGAGAAACTTAGTTTCATTCTCAAGGGCATCGGGTTTATACCCCAGGCTGGAGAAGCGATTGACGTTGCCATCGTCCGGCAATATGTCTGCCTTATACTCGACGTTATTCCAGCATTGAAAGGTAAGTAGGCAAACACAAGTTCTGAACCCGAGAAAACATTAAACTGCTAATGATAGATTGTGCTTTGATTGTGGAAATTCTTTGATTTGCTGTGGTGAAACTTGGATCTGAAAAATGATTGGTTCATATAGTAGGCTGCAACTTCTCAAGATTGGCATGCTTTTGTGTCTTACATAGGCGAGATATCTTCATGTCCAAACTTGAAAACACGTGTTAAATACGTTCGTGAGAGAGGTAAGAGGACACATCAGAATTACAAGACATATTTTTAATACCAGGTTAAGAGTGTATATCAATACTTTATGAAACTTTTGGTACATGACTGGCGCATGACAGTATCTATACTGTGTGTAATTTTTGTTCATGACTGTACATTGCAATGATCATCTATAAACAAGATATTAGATAAATAATTTTTGTTCACGGTTATATTCTATTTTAAGAAATTAATAGTGCCTGAAGATTGCACAGGGTCTATAAATAGGTGTTTACGATCATTAATAATAATATTAATAATAAACCTGTTTATTGGTTTGAAGTCGATTCCCAATGAGTAGATCGATCACGTGGGTTTTTAGAAGAAATTGCTATTTCCTATTGGATGGATCAGTCAGGTGGGTTCTTTTACGACGTGCCTTATTGTAAGGACCTTATGCGTGTATATAAGGAGATAGGCCTAAACAATTTATGTGTTCCCTATTTCGTATGTTCTAGTTTTAACATCACTCTGAGGAAGTGTTTAGTGTTGGGTTTATATATAATTTGAGAAGAAATATATGCTTGGATAGTTCATTGGAACTATAAAGTGCTCATTTACTCATTGGACTAAAATATTATTCTGGAACTATTGTGAATTTATTTAAAGGAGTTCCGGACAATGCCATTACGATACATCAGGACTGTTGGCAGACCAGTACATTCGAGGATCTAGAATTCATTCAGAACATTAGATTCTTTAGGACTTGTGATATAACTTTTGGAATTATTTTAGATTTAATTCATAATATTGTAGATTCCTATTAAATTTTCATTTTATAACTTTCATAATTAAATTATTTGTTAAGTTTTACAAAACTTTGGTTTTGCTTCTTTCCGTTATTCTGTTTATGACCATGGAATCGTAAAAAGAGTTATTCCTTATATCAGAGGCTTATGTGAGTTTCATCTTTAATTGTTTTGATACTGTACTTTAATTACTCTTAAATTCCGTCGTTCTTAATTCATAGGATACAGCTCCTTACAAGTCACGAAATACGATGAACAAGCATAAAGTATTACGAAAAAGTTGAAAACATGGCAAAACAAAAACCTGAATACATACCCAGTCTTTATGATACACGCACTGACCATCGTGTTTTTGTTTCTCCTTTCCTGTCTGTTGTTTGATGTACATTGTATTTCAGGATCCTTTATAGCTGCGGTCACCCTGGCAACAATAGTTGGATTTGTGATGATTCTTCATATGTTGTCTTCCTACAGGTCAGTACAAGAAATCATTCTTTTTCGTTGTCGTCTTCTTCATCTTCCCATATGGAATAGATCTCATTCATGTGTGTGTACGACAGTCGGTGATTCCAAGTGTATATCGTACATTGAAAGAAAGAGTATTATCTTGTAGCTGCATATTTTAGAAGCTATAGTTCTAAATGTTTCAGCTTGCCTGACTATCTGTAGGCGTAAAAAAAAAAAAGAGTTCTGATGGTAAGTTCATAAAGTTACGGGTGATTTAAGAAAAAGAAAGGGGAAACAATCTTGTTTTTGCGTGTCGTTAATCTAAATCTAAGGTTTCCAGAATGTAGCTGTTTTATTGGAGAGCGCCATTTACTGACTCCAGTCCTCTTCAGACTGATAGTATTTATTTCTATTACTGTCAATAAACAAACATTGATTGCAGGATTTAAAAAGTAATGAAAAGCTTAAAAATTCATACGATTTCTTTGATTAAAATTTACCTGGAAGTTTTGTTTTTTTTCCTGAATGGACGCCGACAAGGGTAGAAAATTTGCATATCTGATTGCTTCAAACAGGCCAAATACTTTGATATTTCTTCACTTAACAATATAAAGGTATTTATTTCATGCTTAGTTAAAACGGAACAGAGATTCTAATTTGTGTTGATTTTATTACACATTGTAGAAAGCACTTCTATCTCAGATGTCTTTGTTTCTTCACGTTTGATTTCAGAACAAATCTGTTGAAACTATATAGGGGAGATAACTCTGATATCCCACCCAAATCACAGATGTCCAACTCACACATGCTGGTAATTAAAATTCAGTCTTGTTCTCTTGATTTATTTATGTGTCTTCAATTAATGGAGAGGAAGGATGTGTCCATCGGCTTTAGCTACTCCTCCTTTAACACTCATTGTTCTAATCGAGGAAAGTGTCTAAAATATCCACAACAATATGCAAATTACCAATCTGTATAGGCCAGAGTATCTCAACTGGAAAAAAAAATACTAGACATTTTTCATAAATCTGTCTGGAGTGAGCGTGAATGAATATGCATGCTGTGTTTTTTCGTTTTGATTATATTAGTAATATTTATTCCCTTCATATTTACTCATGTAAATTATTCATATTCAACAACTCGCGAGTACAGATTTTATAATGGATGTAAGGTGCTTACTAAAAAAAAGCCACATTCAGAGTATAAGAAACTATTCAATTCTCTATTAAAGACCAAACAAAGGACTTCACAATAACAAATGTTTTGCCATTATACAATCATAAAGTATTTGTTGGAATTACACGAAGAGTTTGAATAACTACCATCCTCAAGTATTTCATGCAAACAATAAATTAAAAATCGACGATTTAATACTTATATAATCCGGTTCGCTTGGTATGCCTTTCTGGATAAATCCTAGCAGTAAGTAATTGACCAAATTACAGAATGTATTAATGTACGCATGAATTGTGTTATTTTTGGTCATAAATATACAATTATTAAAATGTGCTATACATTTGTTATATTTTTTAATGAGGAAATGCACGATACCTAAAACATTTTAATGGTCATATCTATATTCCTTTTGTTTTTGTGGCAGGTTGGGAGCATGCGTTATGCCGGTTATCAAGTTGGTTACATCGCTTGGGGTCAGTATTCTATATATACCGGTACACTGTTCCAAGTATTGATATAGATTTGATCTAGATTTTATAGACGCTTATCCGTCAGCTATGACGCATCTTGAAGAATATTTCAGTAGTAGAGCTAGGGAACCATACATTTTCTGGAACAAGTCAATCACTTCTAGAAACTCATTTTATGAAAGAAGGGTGCAACATAAGTAATTTAACAATCGAAATTAGAATGTAAGGTTAATATAAAAAAGGTACTGATAACTTGTGCAATGATAGTGCTAAAAATTCGGGATTGTTTTGTTTGGTTCAAATAGATCATTCTAAACTGAAATAAAGGATTCTTGGTCAATAATAAACCCTTTATATGTTTTGGGGCTGGCTTTTGAAGGTTATTTGATCCAGGTATTGGTGTATCTACTGATAGCGGTCATTCTGGCATTTATCATCACTCTGATCATGAATGGGCTCTACCAGTGGCTGGTTGACATTCTGATGGAGCTCTGGTAAGTATCGGCTTTCATTCATTCATTTATTTGTTATTCAGTCTTTTGTTCACTAATTTGTTTATTAACTTTATTCCTTAGTGCCCCTCACCCCTAGTATTCCGTTGGATTTCCTTGTCATACTTTCAGTAGTGACGACTAGAAAGACCATTTGGGTTGGAATTCAGTCTCTATACTCATTTTTGCCTACTCGTACGATCATTTGGGTAGGATTTCCTTGTCCTACACTCAGTAGTGTACAATAGTTTCATCACTTAGATAGGCTGTCCTTGGTCTGCACAAATATGAAGGATAGTTCCTGTCATCTTAGAAGTTTACATGGTGAGTTTAGGAAGAAACATTTTGGATATTATAAGGCTTAAGCGGTAGAATTAAATTTGATTTTTGCACATTCAGGCGTGGTTACCTCAGAATATTTCTTATAGGAGTTTTCAATAAAATTCCTCTTATCTCCTTATCTTAATTCCGTTGATGAAGTAGAATGAAAGTGAGATAGATAGATGGGATTAACTGAGTTTCGCTTATAAGTTTAAGTGGTTTTAATGGTGTAGGTAATGGAAATATATTTAATAAATTATATGAAAGTAGACCCCACACTTATCTTCTCGCGTGAATACCATTTCTCTTCCAGGCCGGTATTGTTGATAACATTAGTTATCAACGCCCTACAAACATTGATGGCAAAGTGTCTGTTTCTGCAGCAAAATGGACAGGTTCTCCGACTGGATAATAGGCACGTACCTCAACGATTTCAGTTAATAGCATTTTAATGTAGCTGATGATGATGATGATGATGATGATGATGATGATGATGATGGTGGTGGTGGTGGCGGTGGTTATTATTATTATTATTATTATTATTATTATCGAGACGATGATGATGATGGTGGTGGTGGTGGTAGCAGCAGTGGCGTAACGATGACTACGACGGTGACGATAAAGGTGATAATTATGAAATCGAATACATCCTTGTCTTAAACGGAAAATAGAGTGAATTTGTAAAGAAAATACGTTACAAATATTCAATTTAAAATGTTACAGCTTGATGTTCTTAATTGTAGCTTAATAGTGTTTTTCTGGAAACTCTTGCTGCCTTGTATAATACGTTACTATATAGTAGTATTGCCTTGTATAATATGTTACTATATAGTAGTATTGCCTTGTATAATACGTTACTATACAGTAGTATTGCCTTGTATAATACGTTACTATATAGTAGTATTGCCTTGTATAATTCGTTACTATATAGTAGTATTGCCTTGTATAATACGTTACTATATAGTAGTATTGCCTTGTATAATACGTTACTATATAGTAGTTTTGCCTTGTATAATGCGTTACTATATAGCAGTTTTGCCTTGTATAATATGTTACTATATAGTAGTATTGCCTTGTATAATACGTTACTATATAGTAGTATTGCCTTGTATAATACGTTACTGCAAAGTAGTATTGCCTTGTATAATACGTTACTATATAGTAGTTTTGCCTTGTATAATATGTTACAGTATAGTAGTATTGCGTTGTATAAAACGTTACTATATGGTAGTATTGCCTTGTATAATACATTACTATATAGTAGTATTGCCTTGTATAATACGTTGTTCTAAGGTAGTATTGCTTTGTATAATACGTTACTCTCTGGTAGTATTGCCTTGCATAATACGTTACTGTATGGTAGTATTGCCTTGCATGATACGTTATTGTATGGAAGTATTGCCTTGCATAATACGTTACTGTATGGTAGTATTGCCTTGTATAATACGTTACTCTTTGGTAGTATTGCCTTGTATAATACGTTACTCAATCGTAGTATTGCCTTGCATAATACGTTACTCTATCGTAGTATTGTCTTGTATGATGCGTTACTATATAGAAGCATTCTTATTGATGATAGCAAACTTTAAACTGACTTGCACCTATGTAATTAACGAAGACTACAACATTATTATTCAACATATTGCTATGTATGACGTGGTATTAGAAAGAACGCGTGGGAAGTATATTGGACTACATCAGTCACTGTATCGTTATTCTTAGCCAAGAGTGAAACGCAAGCTTTATCAATGAATCAAACTAAATTCAACAAGGATATATTTAAACCGGAAAATTTGCATATTTTAACATTTTGTATAAGATACCAAATCGTTTCGTTTGGCTCTTTTCCATTTCAAACATATTTTCACTTATAGACGTCTGCTGTTTCTAGTGACCTACTTCATGTTCTTCTACAATATATTCATGGGTTTCCTGTCATGTTTTATGAGAATAATCAAGTCCACAATAATCGGAGCTTCTCTACTATCACGCCTAGATCAAAGCATCCTGCCCAAGAAATTCCAAAAGTTTGACCCAGGTAGTGTACAAGTCAGTTGCTGCATTGTTCAGTCTACAGGGCTTAATTTCATTTAAAATTTTCAAATTCTTGCTCGAAAACACCATGACACAAATTGAATTCTAGACCAAAATCACACATTTCCTGTGTTTTTCTATATTTGTCATAAAAAATCACATTAAATTTCAAAGCGATACATCTGTTAAAATAATCATAAGGTGCAAAGTTCCCTACCTTAAAGCCCTCGTCTCTATCAAAACGTTCGTCAACAATTTTTCTTTATGCTAGCTTTGAAGCAGAATTAAATAGACTCACTAGATTATGTTGATGCGGTGGTACCTGCTTAAGAAGACCAACCGTATAGGTCTAATAAAATTTCATGTGATTCTTTAAAATATGTTTTAAGCATTTAATGTATCAAATGTACAGTCAAATTTTAAGGTCTTTTGAAACAGGTATCCTCTTAAAGAAAGTGGTCTTCAGCATGAGCTCAACTGCATACGTGCCTTTTCTGTTATATTCTTAAAGTCTACACCGCAGAAAAATTTGGTAGTTTGTTTGCCTTGAATTCTAGTTCTCGACATATTTGCTTCTAATACGTGGCTCTCGTGTGACTCATCCACACGTTCTAATAATGTGTTAAATCTGAGAAACAAGCTTTGATCTATCTGATTTGATTTCACAGGTTTTAATGCCTATATAGGGTTTATGCATGTAGAAGTGGCTCACACCCATCCAGTTGTTATTGTTTTTCTGAGGCTACTGGTACTAGATGTTGGGATCAGAAAAGGAATAAAAATGGTGCTGGCAAAGGAGTCAAAGGCAAAAGGTAAATGGCTGTAATATACGTATTTAGTACCATTATTATTTCTGTCTCCATATAAATCATCTTCAAATTTTATCAGTTATAATCGGTACTCCAATTTTTAAGCTATCTTTCTCAAAGTAGATTATGCCACGAATTGTAAATTATAACGGGAATGATATATTTATTTTGCAGCATGGTCATTAATTTCTTCTGGTTTGTGAGAGTTGATGATAAGATGTAGTACAATTTACTCAACAATGTCTTGTTTGGGGTGAAGAGGAACGTATTTGATTGAAATTATCCAGATAATATGACAATAATGGACTCATGGGTCTTTCTTCAATTTGTAGGTGTGACCTCAATATATTGTCAATACATTTTCTTTATAACTGATCTCGCGTGTACATATAGCAGGTAAAGACGAATTCTGCTGCTAGATGACGCCACAATACATACTATCTGCAAGTTGTGTCTTATCTGTATTTTTGTCCTGTTTTAGGCGTCAAAACAACCGTCGCCAAGAACAGAAGTTTCATGCGCGCCAGAAACAAATGGCAAACGATGTACACATTGTTGAATAATCCCTCACTTAAGCAGTACCGGCAGCATCGTATACAATACACTAATGCCATCTTGGACAGCAAAAGAAAAATGTCGACCGTAAACCATAACACAGTCTCATTTCGAATGCTGCAAATGAACAGCTCTGAGGACAACATGGCATTTGAAGCGGCTAAGGCCGATGAATATGTAAGATTTTGAATAGGAAACAAAAGAACAGATCAAACTATGGGCGACCACAATACATCAATATATGGGGGACCACAATACATCAAAACATGGGCGACCACAATACATGGTGACTTTAGCGATAATAATAGGCTTTGGAAACTGCGATCATAAAACGTATTTTGTGGATGTTAACCTTTTATATTTAGCTGTTGAAAATAAGATACGCAGCAAAGATTACGTTGTAGGATTCTGCGGTGATCTCAGAGTGAGTCAGTAATTTCCACCCTTAACCATAAGCGTTACGAATATGTTTAAGAATTAGATCAAATTGTGTATTTGTGTAGTTATGATATTACTGGCAACCACCAAAAAGTTTTCTATCTTTGCCTGACAATGTTCAGTTCTTCCAGTTAGACTTTCTCTTGTTACTGCAAATAGAATCCTTTCTATTGATATCATTGTGATAAATAAAATTATTTGCCATAGATTTTAATAATTATCATTTCTTACTTAAATTTAATTTTGCATAGATGATGAAATTATGGTCGACGTATGTCAGAAAATGGTTTAGTGATTCTGACAGATTCTGACAGATTATATCCTGAACTATGTGCCATCTAATAAATAAACCGATTCAACGTGTATTTATCTCTGTTGTTTACTATTCGGAAGTCACCATTGATCATTGCATTTTATAAGACACAACCTATCTTTTCCTATTTTCGTCTAAATTCCGGTAGTTTTTTCAAACATGAAATATGTTTTATATTGTTGAAATAATAGTTATCATACTATACTAGTATGGTTTTAGTTTTTATCTTTGTGAAGAACATATATTTTGAAAGAAGCAATTTTTGCTATAGCTACGGTGGTGATATTCTTTCTTTCCTTCATTTATTCATTAATTCATTTTTTTTCTGTATCCTCTTCGTCAACTACCGCTTCCTTTTTTTGACCTTGTTCTTATTTTTGGAAAACTGTTATATTTGTCATATCACATTCTCTCTCTCTCTCTCTCTCTCTCTCTCTCTCTCTCTCTCTCTCTATATATATATATATATATATATATATATATATATATATATATATATATAAAGACTGCTCTGTAGTGAGATCTGAGTATTTCCATACATAATCTCAAATAAATAATTTGCGGAAAACAATCATTGTTAGAAATCAACGCTGTTCTCAAAACTGATTTAAAAAAAGATAAAGATCCTACTAGCTTGTAAATGGAAACGAATTATATTTAGGAACAGTGGAGCCTTTATTCGTGTTGAACAATAGATAGAAAACTTAATAAATAGTGTTCATACTCTGTTGCATCAACTGCGTTCTAGTATGGTTCCAACAACCGTTGACATGGATACACTATAGCAGTAGGAACATGAGCCGTAACACTGATGGGATTACCACGCTATAATATATATTGATAGCCTCCTTGATGAAGACTAATCTTAAATAGCCTGGAGAAATACACGTTTATTTACAATGTTCCTATTGCAATTTACAAATGCATTTGTGAGAAATTTAGAGAATCTTGAACTGATTGTATACTAACTATTAACTGGGTTAAACCTGTTGCTTTCCTAAAATAATGACTGTTCTGATGTATAAAATTTTAATTTTGATTTTCTTGTCAGTTACATTAGTACAGTGAAACATACTTTTTTACATATTTGGATTCTCCTGTCACTTCTATTGGTGCAGTGTAACATAGTCTTGCATATTTGGAAACTCCTGTCACTTCCATTATTGCAGTGCAGTATCGTCTTACATATTTTAAAATGAAATTAAAATCATTCAGCTTATATTGTTATGCATAAACACAAATGTTTTGCTTTCTTGCACCTTTGCCATGTAGACTTTGTTAGTATCTTTTCTTACCGTTTCAAGGGATATTTTTTCAGTTTCTTTTTCGCACCTTTGCAAGGGATAATTTGTCAGTTTCCTTTCGGCAATGGATGACTTTCCTGAAGCAAAGGAATATTTTGTAGCTTTAGAAAAAATTCGGATACAATCTGATTCCGTATTAAACATTAACGTTTTAGTACTATCTTGGAGTGTCTTGATACAATATAGAATGTACATAACGAGTCAGAAAAAAGCTATATCGCTGTCGTGAAAAATGAGTGAGTTCCCAGAGTAAGCTGTACACATTTGGTAGAATTATAAACTGTTCCTCGTATGTTTCAGCTGTCTGATTTCATATTCACAGATTATTATAAAATTTAACATCTTTGATTTGTGCAGGTTATTTATTTTTATTATTATATTTTTTGAAGTATGATGAGGAAAATTTATAATAATTCTGCTGACGATGCTATAGGTAAAAGAGTCTAGGGTTGGATGCGTAACCACAGCCGCAATCGGAAGGAACAGTGGAATTTAAGATGCATTCTGGTAGATACTTTCTCTTAAATGTTTTAAAGTTGGCGGCTTTTAAGGTACCTGATGGTGGGGCAGGCGTTGGCCAAATCTGATTTAAACTCACTGACGAGGAGCAACCTCGTGAATAGAGTTGAACAAACTGGTCATGGTATTTGATAAAAAAAAAGTTTCATGGCAGTTAAGATATTGAGGGGAAAAATATTTTGAAGACTGGCTTAAATTATCAAAACATTCATTGTAAACAGGGACATATTGGTAAATGAATACCAAAATGGTTGGAGGTCCAGAAATGCATTTACGGGGATATCTTTACCATCTGTTTACAAAATATTTAAGAAAGTACAATCGCCAGAAAAATATTTAATATAGACAAACGTCAGTATTAGCAATTCCCCACTGTCAAATTTAACACACACGCTATCTAGCGTGGAGGCTCCAAAAGATGAACATGAACGCCATTTAGCAACAAGCCAAAAGAGATTCAATAATTGCTTCATCTAGCAACCAGGCTAAAATAGACAATTTAACAGGCTCGTCGTCTTGTAACCAGTCTAAAAGAGATAATTTAACATGCACGTCACCTAGCAACCAGGCCAAAATAGATAATTTAACATTCACATCATCTAGCAACCAGGTTAAAATAGGTAATTTAACACGCAAGTCATCTAGCAGCCATGCTAAAAGAGATAATTTAGCATGCGCGTCACCTAGAAACCGGGCTAAAAGAGATAATGTAACATGTACGTCATCTAGCAACCTGGCAAAACGAGATTATTTAACGGACACTTCATCTAGCATCCAGAATAAAATAGATGTTTTACAATGGCGTCATCTAGCAATCAGAGATAATTTAACATGCACAACATCTAGTAAACTGGCTAAACGACTTAATTAAATCTGCCCATAATGTAGCAAAAATATTAACAGAGAAAACATTCTCACGACAGTATATTATATATGACAGTATATTATATATGCAAAGATGCATATTAAGGACGTCTGCTGCTTAAAAAATCGTGTTTAGCGCGAAACTTGTTAGGACGAAATCAATTTATTGCCACGACATTCGTGGGAACTAACCAATGTAGGGGTAGGAACTATAAGAGATACAGGATGTCATTATAATGTAAAATGGACATCTGTCTGCTATTAAGCAATACACTTAAACACCAATATATGAACAGAAAAGAGAAAAGAAAACAAAATATTAAAACTGAAAGAAAATAAGAGAATGTCTGGAAAGAAAATCTTACGAACGGGATTTAAATTAACAACCTGCCGTAAATGGATCCTAAAACATTAATGGTTCATATTGCAGTTACTACCAAAATAATAAGGATTACAAAAAAAAAAATACGTTCACTCAGCAAGTTAAACACTTCTTGATATAAAAAAGTGAGAGTAATATATGAGGCTCAGCCAATTACATTGCAAAGAATTTTATTTACTCCAAATAAAATTATTTTAAGGATACTTGGTGACATGATATAGTTTTCTTAACTTTTCTTACCCAAGAACACGCATTTTGAAAACTCTAGAGCAACAAAATGTGTCACAACCTATTAATTTCTTTATGTTTTAAGATGTATTGATACGTAGTAATGCAAAATGACTTTTTATAAGAAGTTCTATGCTCTGAAATCTCACTAGCAATAACTCTTAGGATTCTTTTATATATGAGTGCGACTATTCTGCTGTGAATACCAGTAACAATTTGTAATTTTATTTCTAAAATTCTAGTTTTTGAGAGGTTAAATTTTCCTATTGCTTTGTCGTTATGCATTATAAAGAAAGAACATACAGTTTATGACCATATAGCCGTAAAATAAATTGAGTTCTCGTCCGGGATCTGAATCTCTTTGAAACATTTTATAGATATTAAAATGTGTCATTGTTTCGGAATTTTCATTTTCCCTTGTAAAGATGTTTTATTTCACACTTTTGAGAATCGTTAGTGAGACAGGCAAGTATTCACAATGTCATCTAAAGCTGAGAACGTTGTTTTGAATCCCACCCAAGAAGAGTTAGAATCTTTGAAAAAGGACGATCTGATCTTTCTGAAGCGAAAACGTCTTTAACAAAGGAAGAGATAAAGAATAGTTTGGTTCAGTTTTTGTGGTAATGGAAATTTTGGATGATACTGCTTTGGTTTTTATTGTAAGTCTGTCTCTGGTTTTGACATGAAATTAAAGGAATTACAGTTTTAAAAAATCTTGATGGAATTGGAATTAACAAAGCTTCATATTCAGAAAGAAATGATGGAAAAGAAAATGCAGAAATATCAAAGGGGGGGGGGATTCAAATGCGTAGAGAGAGAGAGAGAGAGAGAGAGAGAGAGAGAGAGAGAGAGAGAGAGAGAGAGAGAGA
>JAECUM010043806.1:0-10783 GCA_016617855.1 Megalonaias nervosa
GTCATACCAAAGACTTGCAAAATGGTACTAACAGCTGCTTCGCTTGGCGCTCAGCATTAAGAGGTTAGTGTTAGGACTGGTCGGCCTGGAGTCAGGATAATGTGACTGGGTGGGACATCATGCTACATGTCTGCGGCATGATGCCCCAGTGCTAGACATCACTATAAACTGCCGCACTGCAGACATCGTAGCGATATGACTGAAAAATTGTTAAAGCTACGTTAAAAATCCAAATCACACACACACACACACACACACACACACACACACACACACACTTCTAAATTCAATTACCTCAGCGGAAGGTAAATTAGAGATTTTATTTATTCAGTATTGACTTTGTTCGTCTTAAATTTGGTAATGCTCCTAATAACTTTTTAGTACGTGTACCCTTTCAATAATATTACATGGCATACAACCAAATACTTCACAATAATAGTTCAATATAGATGATATTAATGTCTAATAAACGTTTGAGTAGCTTGTCTAAAAAGGAGTAGATTTAATAAATAAATCTTTGTAATGATACTGCCTTACGAGCCGTATCGGCGAATATAATGTATACGTTATCAAACGATTCGCCGAGGCATATATTTCGACTCTATGGTCTTTAACTAAGTAACAGAAAGGAAAAAAAACTAAACTAAACAATTTTTTAAAACTTAACAAATAGTTTCAATTTTCTAAATTATGAAATGAAACATTACGAGGAATTCACAGTATTGTGAAGTAAATTGCAAATAATCCTCAGTGTTCTGTTACAAGTTCAAACGAACAGTGTTACGAATGAATTCCATGTCTTGAATGTGCTGATGTACCAATAGCCTTGAATGGCATTTTCAGGAACGTCATCGAATGAAGTGACAATAGTCCCAAAATATTATTTAATCAAAAGAGTCGTATGAGCCCTTTGTAATTTCAATAAATAATTTAAATTATTGATGCCTCTCAAATCAAATCTAAACAGAGCATTAAATACATCTGAACACTGAAACTAAAATTAGAAGTGAAATATGAATAGGGTTAATAGTCCATTTCTCTCCCCACCACTCTATTAAGACTTATGTCGCAATTCATCACCACTTGACACAAGTTGAAATACTCCTCACCTGACTTGTGTCTCACTACTCAATAATAATAATAATAATAATAATAATAATAATAATTATTATTATTATTATTATTATTATTATTATTCATTTACATATACCGACAGCTCTATATGTGCTGGAAATATTGAATGTTTATTTAATATATATATTCGGGTTGTAGTAGCATGTGAATATCAAGTAAAATGTACGAGAGGTATACGAAAGTGGTATGTGTTTGATGATTGTGTTGTTTCTGGATCCTTACAACTTAAATCACCACAGCACTTTATAACTACAACGGCAAATCCATTTGTTAACATATAAAACATGTAATTCGAGGTTATATTCAAATAAGCATTTTTGTACTTTGACGTTGGCTTGCATCATAAAGAAAATTTTATATTGAAATCAATGCAATGAGATGAAACTACAAAGTGATCTGACACTCGTTCACCACGGACACCCACCCCCCACCCCCCACCCCCCGGTATCTGAGTCCGGTCCATGTCGCCGGAGCACCAGGTCAAATAAATATTTCTCAGCGTGTGGGTATCAACTCCATTAAAAAGCACAAATATTAAAATTTTCTCTCATCACTTTAAACACTTGAGTGTATTATTGTGTCATGCAGATGATATCGGTGTTTTCTTGCCTGTCTCATGAAACCATTCATGCTCGATTTGTCTGGGGATCCAACATGACGTCGTCGTAAATCACAAGGTAAATGAGATTTCTATCAAACTCATCAACCGATGGGGCTTCACTGATATCTGTAATAAATTCAAGTCGTCGGGATTGTCATTGTTTTCTTTCATCATTTGATTAAAATCCGTTAACAACATCGTAGCATTGCTGGTCGTCTGCGGACGATGGCAAATAAATAAAGCTATCCCATTTCAACCATCTCATTATCAGGTTTAGCAACAGCGGAATTTTACCAGATCCTGGCGGCCCAATAATACGGTCCCTAATTAGAATTTGGCAGCACCGGATGATGTTTAATTGTCGAGTCGCTGAATTTTCCCCATCTTGGACATAGACATTATAAACTAACGATTTGAGTTCATAATGTGTTCGATGTAAAACTATTACCAAGACAAACAATCCCGTAATGATAGTGACGTGCAATCATAGACACGCAATTACAGGTACATGTGTCCTTTGTGATGCGAAAAAATTACACATTTATCAGCGTCAAGATGGTAGGCCGTAACTCGCTGGCGGCATTGCTGCGTCTCTTGGTAAATTGCCAGAGACGCCATAGGCAAAATATCCTGGTTAAAAACATCTTCCAGGATATGATTATTGAGCATAGGCACATTATTAGATATCCGGCTTGATCAGCAAAATCGCCCACAACCTAGTGGAATTCCAGTTTATCAAATTCAAAATATGTGCTTTCATTACGATGGTGCCTACAAAAATGCGGAGTTGCCACAACGACACATCGCTGATTTAAAGCTGAGTCGCACGTTAAAATCGATTAAAACTGCGAATTTAAGAGAATCACTTTCACGGTGGCTGCTAACATCAACGATGAAATATAAATTGTTGGTAGGTGATAATTTATAATGGAATCGATTTCAGTCCAAGTGGGTATTGGAATGGAACCTCGGCGATTAGCAAATGAGCCAAAGCAGCACACGTTGAAAAGCGAATTGCAGAGGCGTGGTTGACCAGACAGGCAATATGGCAAATTTAACTACCGACGCAACAAAAAAAAAAAAATAAGAAAAAAGATTAACATGGATGGATTGATGTTAAAATTCCTAACGAAGTTCACCAGCCAGATATCTTATTTTTTGCCTCACTACATAATACGCGGGCAAAAAGCCATATACACGCATGCAAATATGTGTTTACAGTCGTTGATGTTGCAAACAGACATAAAGAAGTAGCGCCGCTATCGACACAAACAGCAACAGAAGTTGCAGATGCTTTTTCACGAATATGCGAACGTGGTGGTTTAACTTGGCCACGATTGCTGCAGGTTGATCTTTGCCAGATTCAAAGAGTCGATACACTTTTTAAATGTGGGTGAAAGGAAACAAGGTTCACAAGATATATGCATTCATTGTGCTTATTTTCGTTCACAGATGATAATCAATCATTAGATGTGAACTCCAAAGAGTCTAGGGTTTATTCTGAAATGTATTTGCCTTTGCATATTAATAATAATCAAAACTTACGTGAAAGCTCACCAAACAGGATCAATGACCTTATCAGTACAAATATTCTTTCAAAACGCATTGAGTTACCATTCAGCTTGTTCTATTAAGGGAACAACTAAGTTTCACTGATAACACTGGTCTACAGCCAATATGCTTCTGAAATAAATGTAGTCAGCCTTTACAAATTATGGGTCACTGAGAACAAAAATGATGCTTAAAATTGTTGATTGGCTCTAGTTTTAAAAATATGATACTGGGTCAGTAGATACGACCCTTGACTTGGGAATGTCGGAGGATGAGTGACTTATAAAGGGAAGGGATCAATTTAAACCAGAAATGACTAAAACACATCTTTGACTGGATCTATGAATAAATCTATGACTGGGTTTGGACAGTACTTGCTTTTTAGGCAAAACATTGAATGATGCAATCTGAAGCTGGTATTGCGTCATACATGATATGAATTGCATCATGTTATTCCTAGAAGTCATGGATGATGCAATCATAACTAAGCTTACATAACTCTGCTAAACAAATTGCCCTATATCAGCTCTAGGAATCATACAGTGTCGTGCTCTCATATTTGTCAGTGCTTGATTTTGAAAAGGACACATTTATGTTTAGCCAAAGTTAGCAGAGATGCCTCGTACTTATGTGAACAATGCAGATAATTTCTGCTGTGTTTGTGTTGAAGTGACTTTTGCGTCACAAAAGTGCAGTATAACCACTATGGTTAAAAAAGCCTATCATCTTTATTTTGGCTGCAAAATTGGAGATCAGGAAAGAGGCGGGCCCCACACATATTCTGCAATACTTGTCAACAAATCTTTGCCAGTGGTTGAACAGGAAAAGGAAATCTATGCCTTTTGCAGTGCCAATGATTTGGAAAGAGCCAACAGATCATATCAACATTCGTTACTTCTGCATGATGCCTTCAGTTGGATAAGGTGTGTCAAAGAAGAAAAAGTGGACTGTGCATTATCCAAACATTCCATCAGCTATGCGCCCAGTACGCCACCGAGAAGGACTGCCGGTTCCTGATGCACCAGAATCATTCTCATTTGAGTCAGACAAGGAAGAGGAAGAGGTTGAAATTTCTAGTCCTGAACCATCAATGTCACATGACCCATATTTTCTGTCTTCCTCCTCCTCTGAACCATACCTTTTAACACAAGGTGAACTGAATGACCTTTCAGGGATTTGGAACCATCCAAGGGTAAGGCAGAGTTGTTGGGCTCCAGACTACAGCAGTGGAATCTCCTAGCAGGTGATGTTAAGGTTTCCATGTTCCATGGCCGTCAAAAGGATCTTGTCCCATTCTTCTTCATGGAAGGTGATCATGAAGCCTGCAACAACATCGGTGATGTGATGGCAGCCCTCAGTATCGTTCATGATCCAGATGAGTGGAGACTGTTCATTGATTCATCGAAGACGAGTCTTAAATCTGTTTTGCTGCATAATGACAACGTTTTGCCATAAATTCCAGTTGGTCATGCAGTTTATATTAAGGAAACCTATGAAAACATGAAACAACTTTTGAGGTGCATAAACTGTGACTAACATCCGTGGTAAAGGTGGAAATATTACATCAATAGAGGTCTGGAACGGTGTTCTTGACATAATGTGTTCATAAACTGACTTCTTAAAGCATTCTTTTGTGTGGACATATCAGACCTCCCCCATCCCGAAATGGTCGAACGAATGGACGCATAATGAGTCAACCCTACTCTATCTATTCGAGTGTTTGTTGTCTGACAGACGTTTTAATTGGTTCCTCCCTTTTCCGAACGAATACTAATATCATTGTTGAAAATTCTGCAAGTGCTTCCGTCCAATCATTCTTTTGACAACGTTATTATCTGTCCAAAATTCAAATTTGTGCGCTTTTGTCCCTTTCCCCTCTCAATATGATCATCTGTTTGTTTATGAATGGGCCTGTCTATTTATGTGTTCATCCATCTGTCTGCATGTTCCCTCATCCTTTCATTCGTCTCGAAGTCATTCTGTCCATTTGTTCCCCAGAAATCCCTTCGCCAATTGTCTGTCTGTCTATTCTCTCTTTGCTGATCCGTCCGCTTGTCTTTTCATCTGTACGTTCGTTGATTCGTCGTCCTATTTTTATCTATCTATTGCTGTTTGTCTGCCAGTCTAAACAAACGTGTTGTCGTCTCCTCAAACAATTGAATGTTTGTGTCTTCTTCAATACTTTTTGTTGAAACTGAAGATATATTAAAAAGTAAAACATCATGAAAGTTTATTTATTTTGATATTTGTTTCTCTCGGTTTCCACTTTAAAGGAAGCATGCTAAATTTTAATTCAAGAAAATGAAATTAAAAGAGGAAGCTATGGTGAAAAGAGAGTTATTATTCTTATCTCATGTACATATCTACTTACCATCAGTACATGCACTGTATGTATGTATATATATATATATATATTATATATATATATATATATATATATATATATATATATATATATATATATATATATATATATAACACAATTGTATAGTTGGAAATAACTGTAAATGCATGAAATTCGAATAATAATATTTAAAACATGCTTGCTTCATGTTTTCCAGACTGTTTCCCATTTTGTTGAGCAACAAGAAATAGCAAATCATGTTCGCGTTTTAAAAAATGCAGCCTGGTGAAAAGAAGCAAAATTATATTAGTGCATTAACATTATCTTCGTGAAGAAGCAAATTTGCCATAGTGTGTGTGTGTGTGTGTGTGTGTGTGTGTGTGTGTGTGTGTTTAAGTGTGTGCTTGTATAGTAGGTGTTCCAGAGAAATATATACCCATCCTATTCACCCTACTCTACAGTCATTCTGACAATCTCGGATATTTTTGCGAGACCAAAATATTACCTCGGACTATGTCGGCATAGCAATTTGCAGAATAATAATACATTTTGTTCTCACGAAATATTTTCGCAAAATAAAAGGAAACCGCACTCTATTCAGACCAATTCTGTATTTTTTCCATTGGACTGACCCTAGGATTGACAGAAGTTGCGAATGGAACATAGTTAAATGCATTCGCATCTTCTCGGTCAATGCTTGTTTAGTAAATAACAGAGGTGGTCCGAATGTCAGTTATCGGCATACATTCGAGGTATGATCTGTAGGATTGACCGAGAAGTTGCGAATGCCCTATCTATAAAGCCACATTAATGTGCAATATTCCAAGCGGGGCAGGGAAGTTAATATAAAAATATGCTAAAACACTTATCACCTTTCTCTCTCTCTCTCTCTCTCTCTCTCTCTCTCTCTCTCTCTCTCTCTCTCTCTCACACATACTAAACATAACCTCCACGACTCAAGCCAGGACAATAGTCCAAATAGTTAACTTATACTCATAGGAAACTATTTGCTATATATTATTTGTTTACAGAATAAAAATTCAATGAGTCATTACAAGTAGAAAATGAACTTAATTTTTTGACAAGGTCAAGTCGAAAATACGATTATCCATTACCAATATCATATACAAAATAACACAAAATAACTAACAAACAATTCAAATTAAATATACATAATGAGATACACACATACACACTACAATGTAACTATAAATACATATACGTATTCACCCATAATTTCCAGTTATGCAGCCACCTTACAACGAAAACTATGATCAAGTGAATTAGACAATATCCACTGACCAGTCCTTTTATGAGGGTGAAAAACATCACTGTTATTTTTCTATTACAGTAACTTTTATATCCTTAACTATTCTAATAAGAGAAAAAAACTAAATATACTACTTTCCTAAAGTGAATCGTTGGTAAAAATTGATTAATTTCACCAAAGAAAAGACAACCCCCAACGATACAACCGAGAACCGTCGAAGCCTGATGCAATTGCTTTAGGATGAATAAGAAAATATTCGCCACATTGGATAAACTTTTGGAATAACTTGACCAACAATAAACATATCAGTTCTGATAAATATAAAAGCAAAAGAGAACATTAACGTCTTCCAGTAGTACGTCCATATATTCACTGCAATACACAAACAGGAAACATCACTAAAATTTTTGGACGTTGACGTGCGTCATTGATGTTGTACGCTGTATGTGACGTTATCATCATTTTGTATTAAAACACAATAAAAACTTATACCAGTGTCAAAAATAAAACTGTTCTATGAAATACCCATGCATTAGAAATAGCTTGCAGCGCTATGGTATCGTGAATCTTTTAAGTTTTCGATCAGCGAACATGTGTGTGTGTGTGATTTAGATTTTTAACGTAGCTTTAACAATTTTTCAGTCATATCGCTACGATGTCTGCAGTGTGGCAGTTTATAGTGATGTCTAGCACTGGGGCATCATGCCGCAGACATGTAGCATGATGTCCCACCCAGTCACATTATCCTGACACCAGGCCGACCAGTCCTAACACTAACCTCTTAATGCTGAGGGCCAAGCGAGGCAGCTGTTAGTACCATTTTTGTAAGTCTTTGGTATGACTCGGCCGGGGATCGAACCCACGACCTCCCACATCCGAGGCGGACGCCCTAACCACTAGGCCACCGGAGCGGTAGAGCGAACATGTAAAGACTCTTACTTTATATATATATGTTGTGTTTTGCTCTTTATTAAAATGCATTTACTTTCCAATTTAAAACTAACATCATTGAGGGAAAAGTTCTATAAACAGACACCATTTAGATTCCAAGTTATGCATGTGGTGTTACTCTGATATCGCGGTAAGACTTACATCAGTAGGTTCCCTTAAATGCAGAGATGCCTGCAAACTTGACCTATATTTCATCTTTTGTGAACTGCACACGAGGGATACCACCCCATCTCATCAGTGTGTAGCTATGTAAGCGCTGTATCAATGCCCTCCTGACTTGTCTGGATCTGTTAGATTAGCATTAAAATCACCATTGTATGTTTGGTTCTTCCACTTATCTTAATTTTTTAAAGCTGGAATATTATACAAGTGGAATAGCAAATAAACACGTCTGTATAATGAACAAACTCTCGCTATTAAATTTTCCAAAAGTAAGATTTTTCTTCACTTGTTACGAATAATTAGAAGTATGTGAATTAGTAACATTGATTATACAAATTCTTCAGACCAATATCAAAGCTTTGTGTATTAAAATATGATGCTTTTAATGCGTAATTACCAAACTAATATTAAACCTCTATGAAGAAAAAATAAAATTTTAAAAATGATAATCTTATTATTTTTAAAACAAAGCGTGGCTTTTCTTTCTACAAAATTACATTATACATGCATAAATTAAATTTAGCAATGCCTAACATGTTGTATTGCATTTTAAGAACATTCAGTTGTCCAGACTTTGTTGCTCACACGCAAGTGTCAAGGTGAGCTGTTACAGTAGACGCAATCCCTGTATATTATCTTTCAGCTATAAGGCATACAGTCGAAGATTAAAATTTATGGTGACTTAGTTTAAATCAACCCCTCAAGGACTTAGGTGTAAAAACACTATTTATAATGTTATGTATATTTAATTTAATTATTTGTTTGTTAGTTGTTTTTTTTTTATTCCATTACATGTTATTGTAATGTAGCATTGTATGTTGGACTTGACCTTGTCCAAAATTAGTCACATTTCTGTTTGATATGACTGACATTTTTATATTTGTTTATTCCATTTATGTAAACAACTAATACTAGCTTCATTATTCTCTATGTGTATGAGCTCATTAACCAAATTATTAGTCAGGTAAACATGTTGATTTGGGTGAGGGTTTCGGAGAATCCTAAGTGAATTTTATAGGCTATTGTGTTGTAAGTAAACAAGGCTCATTAGATCATCCTAGAAAGTTATTTTCCATTAGGTAATGGTTGTTTTTACCAAATGCTAATTGTGACCTTGATTATCTTGTGATTGTGAGGATTTTACTAGTTTAACATCTAGCAATTTAAGTTGTATTATGCTGTAACCAGTTTGGGCTGAATTTTATTCCCTTCAAATTATTGAATTCAAGTGATTATTTTCTCTGGAAATACAAAAGTGCTCTGATAAAATTCTTGGATAAAGACATTCATTGGAATTTATACTGAATTAAAACCTGGAATAATATTTCTGTGATTCAACAAGAGACTGTTGACACATTAGTACTTCGTAGGCTATAACAGACACGTCATCGCCTTCAGTTTTGGATCTCTTCGGGACTTGAACTGAATTTTATTCAGGACATTTTATTACTAGGACTTGTGACTTAATTCTTGGATAATTTTTGGATTTATTTCTTAATACCGTAAGTTATTTTTTTCTCAGTTTTCACTTTGTATTCTAGGGAAATAAATTATTTGTTAAATTTTACAAAGCTTGTTGTCTTCACCCTTTTCTGTTATTCATTTTAAGAGCACAGACTCGTAACAATAAGCGCTACATGTTACACAAGGACCGATCTTCTTGCTGCATAAATAAATCTTTCCCATATGGTATCGTTGTTTTGGTAATATAGCTACTAATTATAGAAAATAATCAATGGAAAACAATTCTTGCAGAAAACGTTATGCGCACAGGATCTGCACAACGAATGTGAATAATCAATGTACTCTTTCTGTCCATTCCCTAATGGCAAATAAGCGTTATACAGTATCAGTATCTCTGACAACATTAATTTATATCCTTTCATTGGATAAACCTTTTGCATAACTAAGGGAAGTAAAGAAAATGTATTAAAAGGAACATTGTTATCAGCATATGCATATATATATATATATATATATATATATATATATATATATATATATATATAAAAGTATATATATATATTCGACAGGTGAATCATACTTGGTGTGAATAAAGATGAATATTTTAAATATGAACAATTAGTAAGCTTTTAATTGTCGATGCTTAAAAAGCTATTGCAAACGAAGGGGTCAATATTATTTTACATGCACATTTTAGTAGGGGCCTTTGCATACTGTCACATGTGATACGTTCTTCACTGGTAGATAGGCATGGCATTTTGTAAAATAATTTATGTACCGGTTGGATTTTAGGAGTTGCAGTGGCTCAGTGGTAAGCTTTCCGGAGTAGCTATTGAAACGTTGCGAGTTCTAATTCTGACATCGGATCAGCCTGTGTCGTCTGCACTGGTGTTTCCCTGTCCACTGCACTTTACCCCTTTTGTTGCCTTGGCACGAAATAAACTACATGTGTTTATTTGCCGTAAAACACCAAACGCAACTAAACTGACCCTGATCTTCAGTCAGGATGATGGAATGTCCTGGCGAGGAATAAATGCCAGTAATATAGTGAGTTCCAAATATCAGTGTACCGACAATAGGTATCAACTCCTAATGTTAGTAATGTCGTAGTTCTGAATGGCCAGGACATAGCAGAATTTAATTTGTTTATAATAAAATAAAAATGCAATCTCTGATCGTAGCTCGTAAGACTTATACTGTAATTATTAACATTTATATATCTACTGTTATTGTACATGCTGATACCATTATACTCACACGAGAACACGCTTGCTCAGTCCAAAAAAAAAAAGTTCCGGTAATGTTT
>JAECUM010043807.1:0-15442 GCA_016617855.1 Megalonaias nervosa
TATATATATATATATATATATATAATTCAAGTAAAATGATCCGTAATAGAAGACACGTACCCTGTATTATAAATATTTGAATACTTTTCTGTCTTTCTATTCATATTTCCAGAACATTTAGGTTTTGCACTTTTATACAACTGAAACATTGATAATATTTATACCTTTAATGTGAACAGTGTTAACATAATATGATTACACAATTTAACCACAGCTGACTTTACAACCAATTCTCTCCATCTTTCCCGGTTCTCTACTGCCCTTTGGGAATCTCCAAATCCCATGCCTGTCCACTCCTTATTGTTGTCTTCCCACCTCTTTTACTGTCTGCCTCTTCTTCTGCACCCTCGCACTGTGCCTTGCAATATTGTTTTTGCCAGTCCAGATGATCTTGAGACATAACCGTACTATTTCAGTTTGCGCATTTTTACAGTGGTCAAGAGGTCTTCATAGGATCTGATGGCTCGTTGGATCCTGTTGTGGACTTGTTCGTTGGTTACATGTTCAATGCATTATCTGCCCAAGATCTTGCGGAAGCATCTCATTTCGAAGGTTTGAATCATTCTTGTAGATCTGATGTGAGCGTCCATGTTTCACAAGCATACAAAAAGATGGATATGACAATCAAGCGCATCAGCCTTATTTTGGAACCAAGAGCACTGTTGGTATCATTCTATATTGGTCTCAACCTTGTTATTGCTGCTGTTGTCTGGGCAATCCCAGTCTAGTTTGGAGATCTCATCTGTGATAACTGATTCGAGGTGTTTGAAGCTCGTGACTCTTTCCAGCTTCTTTCCACTGACCTTTATTTCTGCACGTCGGTCTTGTTTGTCTTCCGTTCGGTTTTTTTCGGCCAATCTCCATACCGTATGCTGTAGAGTTTGTGTCGAGGTGCTCATCCAATTCAGCCAGTTCTTTTTCATCTCCTGCTAAACCATCAATATCATCTGCAAAGCGAGGGTTTCTGATTGTTCTTCCTCCAATGCTGACAGTGCTCTTGTGGTCATGCAAGGCATCCTCCATGATCCTTTCCAGGAAAATGTTGAAGAGTGTAGGTGACATTATACATCGCTGTCTGACTCCACCTGTTGTTCGAAACCAATCTCCTCTCATGCCATTTATGAGGACAGCACTGGTGGCTTTGTCAATAATATACCAAAAATTCGGAATATTCGGAATATTATTGTGAATATTCATAGTGATATTGCGATCCAAAACAAAACCGCAATATCACTGCGTTTATTCACAGTACTATTGCAACTATTCGAAAAATTAAATTAGTCAAAGTTCGAATATATTTGCGAAATTACAATATAATTGCTCTTAATTTGGAATGTTATTGCAAATATTCGAAAGAGAACTTAACGATGTGCGTGAAAACAATCGGAGTGAATTTTATCCAAGTGATTTATATTAGGCAGCGATTCAGTAGTTTTGTGTCTTTGGGGTAGAAACTTCAGAAATTATTTCAGACAGGCAATACATCGTTTTTTCGTAATTAATAGTCAACAAAGTAAGAGACACAAAGAGCGAAAACAAAGTATAAATATTTCTTGAATAAGGAGTTGAGAGAGAGAGAGAGAGAGAGAGAGAGAGAGAGAGAGAGAGAGAGAGAGAGAGAGAGAGAGAGAGAGAGTTTCAATAAGATTTCAGTTGATAAATTTATTTGTATGCTAATTTTACTTAGTGATACGAAATACTAGTTGCAAGTTGTGACAAGGTTGAAGATGCTAAATTTAGAAAATATTTTATCATACAGATGATGGTAACGACGTAAATGAGTGTACCTTGTGCAGTTGATAGTGCAAGTAGTGCAAACAAATTTATAATGCTGATCAACAATTCAGTTCTCCCACGAAGAATGCTTGGCGGGAAAACAAGTGTGTACTAGCACCGATGAACTCCCATAATCTTGGGTCATTTGTCTTTGTCCAAAGTAAACATTTATGGTTTTTGCGACTGCAATAGAGAGATCTCAAGATATGTCGCGCGATTTGATAAGATGACGGAAAACAAAACAGCAGCAGGGGGGGTGAACCCTACAACTTTGTACAGACCTTATTTTATAAAAATAAAGGTTCCTACAGGGGCTGAAAAATAAGGTCAATAATGATAAACCGAACCCTCCTAACAATATTATTACCGTATAGTTTGAAAAAACGGATAATAAATCGTTTGGGTTAGCTCATTTTTGTTATTTTATTTTTGACATTTTTGTTTTATGTGTTATAGTGCGTTTAGTTTACTCGGTAGGTCACTCAAAGTTGTAGAGTTCACCCTCCCTGCTGCTATAATTCTTGATAAAATCAAGGACCAAAGATTTTATCTAGACCTACACGATATCTAGATCTTGGGTCATGTAGATTTATTGTAATAAATCCAAACGGAACAACTTGTGCTTTTGAAAAGAAGTTTCTGAATTTCATCATATCCATATCCCCTGAACACCAAGTATAATAAATATTCTGTAAAGTATAATTATCTACTCCATTAAACACAACCAAAATGTTGCAGTTGTCTCTGATCACTTTAGGTATTTGTGTATATCTTTGTGTAACATAAATCACGTCCGTATTCTTGTGTCTACCTCGAGAAAATATTCTAGCTGGATTTGTTTGTCTGTCCAACATAATATCATCGTACACCACTAAATTATTAATAAATCCATTTAGGTCATCTACAGATGGGGTTTCATCAATATCGGTGATAAAGTCAACAACATCATCACCGTCTTCATTCAGCAATTTTGCATTTTCATTAAAATCTTTAAGTATTTTGTAACAATGTTGATCATCTACGGATGGTGCTACTAAATACAATTTACTCCATTTTAACCATCGCATTATTAAATTTAATAATAGTTGTGTTTTACCTGATCCAGACGGACCTATTATAATCATTCTTATCGAATTTGGTAATGCTGGATGATGCTTCACTAGCTCCTGTTTTCGTGTCGCCGAAAAATCAATTATTGTATCCATATTATTAATAACATGAGTCTATATTGTGTTCGATGTAGATTATCTACACCCACTACTGGACTGACAACAATAATAACAAAAAATAAGCGACGTGCATTAACAGGTAAATGTGTAAAATGCGGCACGAAAAAAATATAAATTTATCTCCATGTCTGATTCAGGGACAAAGACAGGTGGAGATATAACCGCTTTATTAGGAAAATTACCAGGAACTCCGTGGGCTAAATATGCCGGTGAGAAACACTTACCAGGATATAATTATTGTGGTCCTGGAACCCGACTTGACATCCGACTTGATGATCAAGATCAGCCAAGACCAGGAGAGTATCCAGTAAATAAGATTGATCAAGCGTGTCATGTTCATGATGTTGCGTATAAAAGTAAAGATTTACAACAAAGGCATCTCGCAGATGTAAAATTGATTCATACCTAATAAATCTGTCAGAGATAAATTAGCTAGTTTTCTAGTACAATCTGCCATGAAAAGTAAAATAATGTTAGGGGCTGGTAATTAATTATATAAATATTATAATGGAATCCATTTATTATAGCCCAAGAGGATATTGGAGAGGTAGATCAGCGATTACTAAATTATCTGAAGCAGCAAAAGTCTCACGTTCTGTTGTTGCAGCGTGGTTAGCACGACAGGCAATATGGCAAATTTATCTACCACCACCTAAAAATATTCAATATTCACATTTTGATGTCAGCGTCCCTAATGAGGTTCATCAAGCAGATATTTTATTTTTACCGCACGATACCATTAAAATTGGTAAACGTCAATCACGCACATATAAATACGCATTAACTGTCGTTGACGTTGCAAGTAGATATAAAGAAGCTGAACCATTATCAACAAAGACAGCGTTTGAAGTTGCATCTGTGTTTGAACGAATTTATCAGCGAGGACCTTTGCGATGGCCACAGTTATTACAGGTTGATCCGGGCAAAGAATTTCTTGGTGCAGTATTATCGTTGATGAAGAAACATAACGTTAAAATCAGACGAGGACACACTGAATTCATCGTGATCAGGCAATTGTTGAACGATTTAATCGAACACTTGCCGAGCGGTTATTTGGATACCAATATGCAAAAGAAATATCTACTGACTTTAAATCCGGTGAGAGATCTCGTGAATGGGTTGCGAGGTTACCAGGTGTTATATCTGCATTAAATAATGAAATTACTCGTTCAACTTCCATGAAACCTTCTATTGCGATCACAAAAAAATATATACCCCGTAGTAATGACAGACAACAACCTCAACCAGTATTAGGTAATGTAATTGTAAGATATTTATACGAACCTGGTGAACTTGAAGGTGGTAAAAAAAGAGCAACCGATCCTATCTGGAGCGTGACTACACATACAATTTCTAGTGTGGTTAGATCCACTGGTAGACCTCCAATTTACAGATTAGATTCTACAGCCCCTCAACGTGGATTTGTACGTGAACAATTACAGGTAATCCCTGAAGACACACAATTACCACCACATACAATTACATAACCAGAACCAGGGCGTGCAGCGCCCCGACGTCGATTACACTCGAGACAGGTCAGCATCACATTATCACGTGTATGACCAAGATCACTATTAATTCTGTCTACGGTAAATTGTCTTGGATTATTATTCGAATATTGCCACAACATATTACAGTTACAGCTTGCACAATTATTATTCTGTAGTTGTTTTAGTTTTATAATAAATTCAACATCAATATCAAAATCACGTTTATTTATTTTATCACACTGCTTATAACCAGATAGTTTTTTTCTTATTACGTCATCATTAACAGTCTGATCATTATTTTCTGTAAAATTCATAATAACCCTATGTAGTTGAGATATTCTTCTGACTCTAGAAACTGCGAGATAAACTAAATTCGACCATTCGATCCGATCATCTATAATCCAAATATTTGTATCAGAAATAGTTAACCCCTGTGATGAGTGAATAGTTATAGCATATCCTAACGTCCACGGTGATTTATTCATATCAGCGCATTCTCAACGACATTAATATCGACTAAAATAATATCATTCAAGACAAGATTCTGTATTCCACCACCAGGAATTTCAACATCAATATTCTGTCGTCGAGTATCTGCTGGGCGATAACACAAAGGTACAGGTAGATCTGAAAACTTTTCTTTATGTAACATAAATAATTTATTCTGTAGTTCATCACGAACTATCTTTCTACTTGCAACTATTAAATCAGCGGGATTCCATAAATTTAGAAAATCACTCATAGAAGTCTCTGGAATTACTCCTCGCATTATTTCACATTGTACTCTGTCTGGCTGAAGTCTGATTAATCTTTTGAATTCCTTCAGCGGTTCATCAATAGCTCTATGGTCGTCATTTATTTCCTCGTAATAATCTACGTTATTCTTCAGCCATTCATGTGGAGACTGTCCAATAAAAGGTGGTGGTTGACCATGATCACCGCACATTATTATAGCAGTATTCTTCGTCAATAACCAATCAAGAAATGTTTTTAATATTTCTAACGATACCGTGCATATCGCGTCCCATATAATATATTTAGGTATATATTTTTCACCCATTCGTTCGGGAGTCCATGTGTCTCCACACCATCTAAAGAAACTATGATAAGTACACGATTTTACTCCTCGTTCTTTTATTTCTCTGGCTAATTTATGTGTCGGAGTCAAAACAATTATATCTGAATTATTATTCATGAATAATTTAATCACACGAGTTGTTTTACCTGAACCACCGCATCCATTAAGATAAGCAGTTTTATGTCTAGATATAGGATCATATACAGATGGTGCTGATGATTTTGATAGTTTATTATTTTTGTGATATATTTCCTTAATTTCAACGTCGGCAGATTCAGAATAACTAAGTATATTTTCCTGTTTTATTCTCCATGATCCCCATTCACCATTACCAAGTAGTGGTTTTAATAAATCCGTATATTTTTTATTTATATAAAACGAATCCGTTGCGACTCTGACAGCATCACGAGGAAATTTATTTATCATAGACAGTAGATTTATAGAAACATATGCCAACATAGAAGATCTTAAATGAGTAAATTGTGGTGAGTCACCATCAAGATAACTCACAATTGTACCTAGTTTGGTTCCGTCTGACAAATAAGCATTACTCCGATTTATAAATATGTTTTTTTCTGTTGTATCAGCAATTATAAAATCGAGTTCAGCATCGTCCATAATTAATCTTGTACAGTGTCTTTTATGATCATAGGCTCCTCCTTGAGTAAATTTACCAATTATCTTTCTACCAAGATCTTTTGCAAGTTTTTCATCATGCTCGTCTCTGCATTTACGTATATTATTAGTAATTTTAATAATGTCATCTTCATTAAGATTAGGGAATTCTTTCCTGACATCATCAATATTAAATCTATTTGGTTCTGGTAACCAAATTTGTTTCTGTGGACTATACGATATAATCGCCTCGCTCACCTGTAAAGATATTAAAATTCCAACATCAAGCATATATCTCAATAGTACTATTGGAACCCAACATCGCTCTGAAAAATGTCTTCCAAACCAAGTATAAGTAATCGGATGGAGATTTTCTGCAAATTCGAATGATTCTACATGAGCAAATCTGGTTAAGTCAAAATCTGGTAAATGTCCGTTTATCACAACCCTGGTCATCTCGTGTGATGGATGTCCGAATCTCTTAAAGTATTCAGAACATTCTCCGTATCCAAGAAAACTTCCAGGATAACATGCTACCATATCGACGGATATAACGTCACTATAGTTGTATTTAGTATTCCATAATCCTCCGTGTCCATATTCTACGCAACTTTTATGAATATCTTCAAGAAATTCCGATCGTGTTGGTTTCCATAAATTTTTCTCCTGAGCGAAATGAGCCGCTACGGATGGAACTGTAAAACAATTATTTAATAATTGTCTAACTTTGACATCGTCTGAAGTATATTTCAGCGCAAGATTTTCCATTTCTACATTAAGAGATTCTGTACGGTAATTATCACCGTTAGGCCGTACAAACTGATCGTAATTATCATATTCCGAACTCTGAAATAACCAAACAGACACAGGGTCACTTTTACTGATATTTCTGATAAAATCAAATATATGACCATCATAAAATTTAACTTTTCTATCTCGTGGAAATATTGTTACTGCTGAGGTCCATGCGTGCGAATTATGATCAATAATATCTATTGGAGCTCCATTTTTTGTGTATTTTGGTTTACATAAAATCTCTCCCGTCAGCGTTTTTACCGTTATTGGAAATCTTAATTTCTTTTCTAGTTCAGCGACATCTTTGATAGACGCTCCGGTATCTTTAACTGATTCTGCCCAAGTATTTATTTTTTTACGCCTTAAATCTGTTAAACCATTACCACGTATCGCGTTTGTAAAATGTTCTGTAACTCGTTCAGCTACACAGTTTATTCTTGATTCTGACAGTTTCATAGGCTTTAGATCCCCGACGTCAGGTTTATTATTCAGCGGATATATTCCATATACGACTGCAGTAACTGGGTACCCCCGTTCATAATATACCTTATCAATACCAGTCAGTATTCCGGGCTTAGATTTATTATTTAAGAGAACAATATTATTTCCTGATTGTATGTGTACTGGATCGCGCTTGTCACGAATAATCCAAATATCTTCTTTTGTATTTACAATAAATTTTATTAAAATAAAATATTTTTGATCATCAAGGTGATTAATAATTACCTTTCCTCGTTTGTCATTCATAATATTAGTAACATTTCCGACTCTGAATGTTGACCATACATGAGCAGCGCCATCGTCACGAAATTCATTTTTTGCTTCACGAATACGTTCGGTTATATCCTCATCCGTTAATGCCAGATCTTGCATCAAAATACTAAATTTATATTCTGATAGTCTGTCAAGATCAAATCTGGATATCTGAGGTTCAATTGCCGATAATTCCTCCATATAATTAAGACAAATATTTAAATTAAAATTTTAGTATATATATAATGATTGAAACAAAGAACAAATGTGTTTGGCTCAGAATTGGATATACTTCTCTTTATAATAAACCGTGCGTGAACAAATACTGCGGATATCATGCACAAAGTTTCAAAAATGGAAGTACAGGACCAATACCGTGTATTCAGTGTGGTGTTGGAGTCAGAGGAAAAACTCAATTGTGTCTAAAATATGGCGGAAAAAAATACAGGGAATTAAAACGATATTATGACAAAAAAAATAATATTTTGACGTCAGGTAAATCTCCTATACAAACCGTAGAAGATTATCTGGTCAGATTTCAAAATAATGATTTAGACAAATAATATTATTATATAAAATGACTCAGACAAATCAGACTTATGATGAAATGATCGACAACGATATTATAAGAGAATTAAGAAAAAAAGCATTTCGTAATAAATACGAATTTGTGAAACATCCAGTATATACAAATTATGAAGCATCCCGAGATGGTGTAATCAGACACTGCAAATCAAAAAACCCAGTCGGTAGTCTTGATAAATTTGGTTATTTTAGATTTCGTGCTGGAAATAAAAATTATTTATCAAGTAGATTCGTATTTGAATGTTTTCATGGAGTAGTTGAAAATGGACTTGTAATTGATCACATTGATCGAGATCCCAAAAATAATCGGTTATCTAACCTGCAGGCTATTACACCAAGTCAGAATTCTGCACGTGGAAATACTGGAAAATGTAAAAAGTTTGCAAGAAGAGCTATTAAATCCATAAATACAGAAACAGACCAAGAAATAACTTTTCCATCAATATATGCGGCTGCAAAACATTTTAGCATACATCCTGTTTCAGTACAATTTGTCGCAAATAAAACATACAAATCAGCATATTCAATAAAATACGATCAGAAGATTATATTTGAATATGTTATCTAACTCTGTCTTCCTAACAAATAAATTGTATATAGTTTGACTCTATATTTTGCCATGGGTACCTTCACCGTCGCTACTGTCAGTGCCACTCTCACTTTTGACAGAATCAAAGAACATAATTTTTCTTAATTGCATTACACGATTATCTACAATCTTCTTTTTCTCGTATTCACGAGACAGTTCGGATCTGATATTTTCGATCGAACGTGCAAGAGGCGCAAATAGTTTTACCTGTTTTTCATTTACCCCCACCCCCCCAATGATTCAAGCATAGACTGATAAATTGATTTTACAAATTTATAATTGGATGGTAATGTGTATTTATTGTCAATTTTTCTTTGTTTTAATATTTCATAATCGCATAATATTTTTTCAGGATCGAGATTATCAGATATATTTATTCCGTTATGCTTTAATTTTTTAATAGCAGAAATAATATCATTTATATTTTCTTGGTTCATATATAATAATTATTTCTTTAAAATAAAATAGCATCGTTCCGAATACTGTCGACACTCGTCAGCCATAGGAATCGAACCACGGTCGTCAGTATCATAGTTGCAACAACTATACCACTGAGCCATTTTCCGATTCATACATATAGACGTTTTAAAATTATTATGTAGTTAGCCCAACACTGAATAAGCAGACAAATTACGTACGACCAATATACTGAATAAAATCACAATTATTATACAACTGTAGCGTATATTTACTTAATTTACAAACATTATTTATATATATTGTATAAAATAATCACACATTATATTTTTTTGTAAGAGTTATCGTTCGTTAAGGTCAAATATATGTTATAGCTAAAAATAACTTTACGCATTCGTATAAACCGACGTGAATTTAAGATTATCAGAGTTAAAAGATGCATCAATATTCATCTCTGTTACAAACTGATGCTTTACTAACAGCTAATCACCTACAGAAAAAGAAATAATTCACTAAATAATTAACGAAAAACAAGAAGTATTTATTGTCTGTAAATCGAACGTAGTAGTAAGGGAAATAATCGCTCAATTTACTCCGCAGAGAGAGATAGCCGAGTTATCTCGCTTTATTATATATACAATTGCTTTAATCATAGAAATCAGATTTTAATGATTTTGATTAGTAAACTGCCCATCAGATAAGGAAATCTGTAATTTTTCATGAATCAGAGTACCTATTATACCCGGCAGATTTCAATTTCTGGTAAATTTCATGATTTAGTCGGGTAATTATACCCGGCAGATTTCAATTTCTGGTAAATTTCATGATTTAGTCGGGTAATTATACCCAATAAATTTTAATTTTCTGTCAGATTTCAGAAATCTAGCAGATTTTCTACAGAAAATAATAATATTAATAATAATTTATAACAGATTTCAGAAATCTAGCAGATTTTTACAAATAATAATATTAATAATAATTTATAACAGATTTCAGATTTCAGATGGCAGATTTCAGAAAATCTAATAGATTTTTCACAGAAAATAATAAAATAATAATAATATTAATAATTTCTGACAGTTTTTTGATGAATTTCATGATTCAGTCGGACAATTATGCCCAATAAATTTTAATTTTCTGTCAGATTTCAGAAAATCTATTAGATTTTCCACAGAAAAATAATAATATTAATAATAATTTATAACAGATTTCAGATTTCAGATGGCAGATTTCAGAAAATCTAATAGATTTTCCACAGAAAAAATAATAAAATAATAATTTCTAACAGATTTCAGATTTCTACAAATAATAATATTAATAATAATTTCTGAAAATCTAACGGATTTTCCACAGATTTCATGATTTTGTCAGGCCTCATTTACAAATGTTATAGATAAAATTAACAAAATCTACAAATAATAATAATAATAATAATATTTTCTGACAGTTTTCAGAAAATCTGTTAGATTTTCCACAGATTTTGTTAATCAGTCGGGCAATAATACCCGGCAGATTTCAATTTCTGGTAAATTTCATGATTTAGTCGGGTAATTATACCCGACGAAATAAGAAAATCTGTCCAAAAACATCAAACAGAGTATATATTTACCCATCAGATTAAAAAAAATATATTATTTCAGAATCAGATTATTTTTTCCCTTATTATATTAGGAAATATTTAATCAGACGTTCTACGAGCGTATATATAAATTAATATTAAGAGATTCTTGTCTTAGATCCAAAATATTTCCTGCCTGGTCAGTGAGTTTGAAATTTATTCTTGTCAGAAATGGATTATGAACTCTCAGGTACACGGGGTTAATTGGTTCAGACACAATTAACCAACCGGGGGGGTCTTTAGGGCTAAATGAATATAGTATATACCCCTGTTCCGCATTGCCACTGCGGTGATTAGATTTTGAAAGATCTACTTGATAACTGTCATCAATTACGTCACATACCAGATTGACTGCAATTGTTGTTGTTATATTAACAATACCAGGTGAGATATGACGACCTCCACCGTGTGGATCATTATTATATTTAAGAATGGTTGGTGTAGGTATTAATTTTCTCCATGAATCGCATATTCTTTTAAATTGTTCATCAATAAGATCATTAACTGATTTCTTTAGCTCTTCAGAGTTAAATCCAGGAATTATAAATGTTGATAGTTGTTCTCGCGTAATTCCGAAATGTTTTAGAAATATTGTTGTGAACAGAAGATTTATTTTAACACCTTGAGGTGGACCGTCTTCATTAACTATATATAACGCTTTATAGCGTTTATCTGCTGCTATGTTCACTAATTTTTTTTCTCTGTTAACAATAATATCATTCATGAACTCTAGGTCTGAAGCAACTTGATTCAAATGTTGTAATGCTTCAATTATTTGATTTTTTAAGTCATCGTTGTAAGAAGTGCTAATGCTGGAAAATAAATTTCTTAGATCATTAAGTACACGTCCGTGTTCAGACTTAATTGTACTAGCATATGAATTTATTTCATCAACATCAAGTACTATTATTTTACCTTTTTTACCATCAACTATTTTTGCAAAATGGGTTTCTGTTTTATCTATATAATGTATAACTCCATCACCAAAATATCGTCGCCATGGGTAAGCATTTTTTTCTGTTCTATATTCTGGAGGTTTTATAAATTTTTTAACATCTATGACAAAATCAGATCTCTGTGGTTCTGGTGGTCCTTGATAAACCGGTGGATATTCAGGCCATCCTAACACGGATCTAATCGAACTTTGATAAATATCTATAGAATAATCAGGGGAGTTTATTTCAATAACCGCAGATAGTGTTGGTTCGTAGACAGTAATTGCTATTTTTGATTCTTTTCCTGTGATGGATTTAATTCTGCGCTGAAACTCGTCATTAATCTGTTCTATTTGATAACTGCCCGTTGGAATAGCAACTACTTGCCAATCAGGAGTTCCATCAGGCTTATTCTTATTGGCGAATATTAATGAATTATTTGGCTGTAGTCCACCAAATGGTTTTGATCTAATATTGGGCCAGCTATAATAAACTCGCAATTGTGCTAATGCTATTTCTTTTGCAGGGATTGCGGTTGGAAAATTGACACTAAACTCAGGATTGGTCGAACTTAACGATATCATAGTAGTTTTTGACGGAGTTGTATTAGTGACAATCTGCTGAAGTAACTCCCTGTCTGTCATTATTATTATTGTTGTTATTTAATTCGTTAAAATCATTAACGATCACTTTAAAAGCGTCATCATAAGTTTTCATCATCATCGCGAATTCAGTATCAGATATTTCACCATCACTAACACACGAAGAAATATATAAAGATAATTTAGAACATGCATCTGCCACTGTGTGTAATTTAATCATATAATCGTGTAATTTAGCATTTGTACAAGTATGTATCTTTTGGTTATAATACCGAGAACTCCAGCAATAGTCGTTGATGCTGAAACGATAATGGTTATAATAGTAGGTGCTGTCATCGTCAATGTTGATAATAATAATCCTGTTCCAGTAATAACAGCAGAAACCGAGTAAACAACTACATCGATAACAACTATACGTCTTTTGTATTTTTTTATTTTCGTGTTATAATAGTCGATAAAATTATTTAGTTTAGTCAGACGCTCACATACTTGATTGCATCTGTAAAGTTGAACGTCAATGCGAGACTGAAGTTGATCCATTATTGTTATATTAAGTGACTAATTGCGGTGTTTCAGCTACAAATTCCATATGCCACCAATAAGGCTCTGAGTTTATTGTTTGATCATATATTCTCAGTATAAATGTTTCTTCAACATCTTTTCTTAACAATATAGATACAACTCCAGAGAGAGAATCAGTTGAATGACGCAATATATATCTGTTAATTATAGCAAATCTTTCATCACTAAATACGGACAGCCTGTAAATACCAGTAACTTCTGCGGTATATTTGATAGTGTTATTTGTGGTGTCCATGTTGATTGTCCTGATGCTACTGTGTATACGATATTTTTAATTTGTCCGTGTGGAATTTTAATCAGATTAGTTTTTTGAACAATATTAGGTATTCCACTGGCAATATCATTGAGTTTCGTGTTAATGTTGGCTGGTTTTATGTCAACGGTTGGTGGATCACCAAAAAATTCTTTAATGGATTTGTTTACATTTTTACGAAAATTTAAGAACATTTCTACGTGTTTAGAAAAATCAGCACTAAGTGTAGTAATTTCATCACCGATTGTTTTTAACGAAGTTGAAATAGGAATTTCCTTATCATCAACGTATTTTTTCGTCGCAGCATCGAAATTATATTCTGGTGTTCTAAGATTATTAATGCCATTATTATTCATGTCGAGAAATGCACGCATTATACCGCCGTTGGTCAATACGTACTTAGATTCTTGATCGTCGACATATTTCTTTGTTGCGGCGTCTGCATCTGCGGTTGGATTTCCAAGATCTGTAATTTTATTTTGATTCATAATAATTGAACCTGTAAATGAATCACCAACTTTCTTAATATAATCACTGACTGACGTACCGGAATCTTGTATTTTACCCTGATCAGAGAAAGTAACTATATTATCAGCGACTGCAGTTGGAATTCTTATAAGTACATCTGGTAGTTGTATATTACTAGTTTTTAATCGTCCTTCCTTATCCTGAAAAACAACTACTTCATTTTGATCCACACTGGTTATATTTAATAAATCATCAATCTCATTTCTGAGCTGATCGAGAGTTGCGTATTTAGATAAATCAGCTTGCTGATGACCTTTACCACGAGAAGATCTTCCATAAATATCCACCATTATATTTACTAATGTCTGTTTAAATATGACGTCGTAGTATATTCATGCACAACTTTGTGAGGTGGTTTTGTTGATTTTGATATAGCATCAAGTACGTTAAGTACTTCTCGACCACATATTGGTGGATCGGTTAATGTTTGTGTAGGTAACGTTGAATACCATATTGGAATGCTTTGATAGCAGCTAATATACTTTAAGAATTCTTTTGGTGGAGCTAGTCCATATGAATCAAAATAAATAATTCCACGTGGATCAATTGCATAAGCGACCCAATGCGTGCCTGGACCAGAATTTTCATCGAGATTAATAATACCTGTTTCAATATTGTTTGGCTGTTTTGGTAATTGATCACGCATGAAAACACCTCTGAAGTTTTTTATTTTTAATTTTTTAGCAGCATCTAGTAAATCAAAATTGGACATAGGAGATATCAGTAAACTGTCCCTGGTAATCTTAGGCCTTTTCCGTACCAGTGTGGGGTCCCTGGTAATCTTAGACCTCTTCCTTTTTTTTTTTGGTGTTCGTTTTATTCCTTGTCCAGTTGCTTTCTTTAATGCCATTCCAGCAGCAGTTCCAACAGCACCTAATGCAGCTGCCTTTGCAACAGCTGGGGCTGCAGCGGCAATTAATGCTGGTATAGCAGCAAGAAGTGGAAATATACCACCCGTCTTAATGATATCTTTAATGGCACCAGCAGAAAGATTAAGTTTTATACCTTTATTTGATTTTTTGGCTTCATCGAAATGCCCGAGCTGACGTTCTGTAAGAGATAATTTATTTGAACCGCTCATCTGATCTTTCTTTAGCAATATTTTTAATCCACAGTTATTTTTGATGCTGATTGTATCCTTTTAATCTGACCAGGAGTCAGACTAACACTAACGTTATTATACGACATTATAATATTCATAAATGATCTAATTACATGTTTTCTACTGGAGCATCAACGACTCTCATTCGTCCACCAGCACCTTCAAGTAATATCGATTTATCGCTGAGTATGACAGCAATTGCTCTGTAATTGGCAATAGCTCCTATTGCCACACGAGCTCGAAAGTGTATATCTACTACTGACTGTCTGGTTAAATCTAAATGTTCGAGCGAAAAGTAATAAATTGGGTATAAGGTTGTAAAATCCAATTGTGATATTTGTAAACCAGTATCAACATTTTGATCACGTCCCATGAACGTCATTAGACGATGATATACACGTGCTACATGATTTTGATCGAAATTCAATAAAATATCTTCGGATGGTTCTTGATGTCCATTTGTTCTTAAGGAAACTTCGGAAACACCAAGATTAT
>JAECUM010043808.1:0-18223 GCA_016617855.1 Megalonaias nervosa
GTCCAAAATATTGCAAAGCTATTTTAAAACTGCTTCTATAACTGTACATGTTATCAAATGCAAACTTGCCTTTCCAACACAGTTGTCATCAATTGAAACTATAGTGGTCATCGATTCAAACCATGGTGGTCATCTATTCAAACCATAGTAATCTATTCAAATCATATTGGTCATCAGTTCAAACCATAGTGGTCATCTATTCCAATCATAGTCGTCATATATTCAAACAATATTGGTTACCCATTCAAACCATAGAGGTCATTTTTTTTAAACCATAGTAGTAATCTATTCAAACCATAGTGGGTCATCTATTCAGACCATAGTAGTAATCTATTTAAACCGTAGTAGTCATCTATTCAAACCATAGTAGTAATCTACTCAAACCAAAGTAGTCATCTATTCAACCATAGAGGTCATTTTTTAAACCATAGTAGTAATCTATTCAAACTATAGTGGGCATCTATTGAAACTATAGTGGTCATCTGTTCTCAAACCATTGGGTCATCTATTCAAACCATAGTGGTTATCGATTCAAATCATCGTGTTCAGAAGTACATGTTTAAGGAATTAAGATGTGAATCTTTTACACTTTGTCGACTTTCGTGAAGTTCTGGAAATAACATAAATCTCTTGTTCCAGTGGCAGTTGATTAAATATGTTTACGTATTGGATTTACAGTACTGTAATGTAGTCAATCCTTAATTATAATGTGCATTACAGTAATGTAATCTCGGTATTCCTAAACATTACAATTAATTATAATGTGCATTACACTAATGTAAGATCGATACTCCTATAAATTACAATTAATTTTATTGTGTATTACAATACTGTAATATCGGTACTCCTATAAATTACAATTGCTTATAATGTGTATTTACAGTCATCTAATCTTGGTACTCCTTTAAATTACAATTAATTATAATGTGTACTTTCTGGTGAGCTCATTTGAAGTCATAAGGCCGAATTTGTTGGTGTGATGATCGCTCTGGTGGTCTAAGTGGTTAGAGCGTTCGCTTCGGATGTGGGAGGTCGAGGGTTCGAACCCCCCGGCCAAGCCATACCAAAGACTTATAAAACTTGTGCTAACAGCTACCTCAGTATGCGCTCAGCATTAAGAAGTTAGTGTTAGGACTAGTCAGTCTGGTGTCAGAATAATGTGACTGGGTGGGGCATGATGCCACATGTCTGCGGCATGATGTCTGTGCAGTCTGCAGTTGCCCCAGTGCTAGACATCACTATAAAATGCCGCGCTGCAGACATCGACTGAAAATTTGTTAAAGCTACGTTTTGAATGAAGGGAGTTAACTTTATAGTATCAAAATGAAGATCGGATTATCATACAAGGAATGACTTTATCACTAATATCGAATTTTCATGTACGGAATGACTTTATCACGGCTAAATACACGGCATGGCCATGCCTATATACTGTAACATAAGATATGAGTCAGTATCAAAAATATTTCTTAGAATGTAACAGTAGGTAACAAGAAAACATAATGTTATCTCGGATAAAAAGTTACATGAGTCAGATTTAAGGCATCGGATATCAGAGTTATCGAGATCATTATTAAATTATGTTTTGACTATCATGAAACAAATTAAATTTGTTATTTCTATTTGTCAGTACCTCTGTACCGATAAGAATAATTTTACACCCTGCATGCTGCGCTTGCATATATATATATATATATATATATATATATATATATATATATATATATATATATATTGGCGAAAAAATATTGTGATGATTTCAAAGCTTGTACGTGCGGATATAGGATATCTCTCTCTCTCTCTCTCTCTCTCTCTCTCTCTCTGAATTTGTATGGAAAGAAGAAGGCAATCTTGGAGAAAATGTCCCCGTTAGACCTCTGCCTAAATGCATACATATGCTCATATGATTGGGCTTTAAAAAACCAGGGCCTAAATCAGGAATACCTTCCTACGGCGTTTCCAGGGCAGAATGTTAACCATTTAGCCATAAAGAAAACTTTCTCATTATTTAAGCAAATATATGGAGAAAACATACTCAAATACAATCGCAAAATTATTCTACCGAAACCGTTGTGATTTCTCACAAATTGAATTGTTTGTTTACTACTGAATATTTAAATGAAAGGAAACAAACTGCGTGTGACCAAACCAACTTATAAAATAATAAATGTGTGGAATGTATAGTATTTACCGACGTTCTGTGAATAACTTTTAAAAGGTATTATTGCTACATTTTCTGCAATCGATGTCTTCCCCATACTCAAGATGTCACCGCATATGTTATATCTTCGCATGTGAAAGCACCATTTGTCCGTGTTAGAAAGCTTAGATTTAATTTGGATACATTTTGGTTTTATTGCAAAAGCTACACATTTTAGCATTATCTCGAATACCATGATCAAATTTAGAGTTTTGCCTAACTAATCATTCTAAATTATCTTGCCGTAGTGAAACGTGGTCGGTTCCTCCGAATTCATGTTGCAAAAAATCTGACAGACTTGACAAATTATAAAATGCTAACTAGCTTATCTTCATAACCAGACCCATTCTCGCTATTTACCATACAGTTTAATATCGTTGTTCCGTGTGATGTTTCTGGATAGTATCAAAATGAACCTTGTGGCAATCTGGCATATATATATATATATATATATATATATATATATATATATATATATATATATATATATATATAGTGAGAGAGAGAGAGAGAGAGAGAGAGAGAGAGAGAGAGAGAGAGAGAGAGCTATTTGATATATTTCATCGACACTCGTGAAAATACAGAGTTTTTCACCCAGGCAATTAAATATATCTATCAATCACTTTGACACTCGATGAAATAAATCAGCTATTAACTTGTAGGATGCAAACGTTCTTTTTATTTTATACTCTTACATATCATCTAGCAAGATGTACTGTATGCAAAATTGCAGTAGCAGATATCTTACTCGATCCCGCGCGATGTCAGCGGTTTACCCTTTATATTCTGCTGTTATTATTCGCACAGAAAATATCAACAGTATCATAGTTCTCCTTCTAAATCTAGAGCAAAGTTGCATATTAAGAAAAAAAAATTTATTGCGTTCTTCATGGGATTTGAACTCAAGTCCTCTTTAACAAGTGGCGTCCATACAACTCTGTTATATATATTCATGTACAGAATTTTCGCATCTTTGCGTTTAATGTTTTTACGTTGCTCTCCTGAATTATACATTTGTTCGAAAGCTTATCTTCCAAAATTTTGTGCAATTCATTTTCGCGTTTTCTTTTCTAATTTAACCTTTAGTTGGCACTACATAGTCACTTTTGTGCCGATGTGTCATAAAACATTACATACATACATACATACATACATACATACATACATACATACATACCCCTTTTGATATCCAAATTAGTTTGTCAGTAGACTGTTGAACACCAGAGATACAAATAACTAAAATGGTGGTCGTGTCTTCAGGCTATCATATCCTTGCTTTACATGTGTTACAGGATATCTACAACATTGTTCCATGCTTTGTACAACTCCTATTCTAAAGTATAAAATATAATTTAAACTGACACCGAAGGAAAGAAAACAAAGAACCTAGTTATACTTAACGATTGAAAGGAACCTAGATCTTCAGTTAAACCAGAGATTTTTAGGGACAAATGCGATTTCAAAATATAACGTAATATAAATTTTAAAAAAAAACACATTTTTGTACACAAATTAGCATGAACGATTCAGTGTGTGTGTGTGTGTGTGTGTGTGTGTTTAGTCTAATAACATAACTTTGTATTATTGTATATCCATTACAGAGTAATAAAGTCGTTAACAAATCAATGAATTGATCAAGTGCAAAATTTTATAATTCCAAACTTCACTACAAATCATGTAACAAAATACGTAGCTCTGAAATTTAAAAAACAATATACATAAATGCATTGTTTCATACTTTTGTTTGCAAATAAAATGGTGACTTTATCTTGTCTGTCAGTAATTAAATAAAGAATTGGTATAGTTTGCAAAATATGTAACATAAACTAGCTTGCATCTGTAGGCCCTGAAATCTTCCCCGTTCCTTTGTTGTCGGGTTTTTACACTATATTCACGAAATGTGCCAAGTAACCATAGTTAAAGGACGAAATATAAACTTCATACTACATTGAAATGAATTCGTTTATTGAATAATGAATGCCAGCATACAATAACTGACAGTTCAATATTCCGAGTCCGCCGCTAAAACGGTTATGAAACATTAAACTAAAGGTACCAACAAAGTTCCTGTTATCTATGTTATAATAATTTCCTTTTCCGCATCATCTCTCAAATTTAGAAAGGACATGATGGGCTCAAACAGTTTACAATTTTATAGGCTTACATATCCTATTTCATATCTATCACTTTTCTTGGAACAGACTGTGTATTGGCATCAGTAATGCTTTATTTCAAAACTGCAAGATGTTATGTATTTACAAAATTATCAAGATGTCCGCAAGTCCAATGATGGGGTGTTATTCTTACTTTGTTAAATTGTGTAATATCTCTTGGTGTGTTAGAGTGAAATTAAATAGTAGGATCCGTGCATTAACATTAAAAACTCTTTTAAAGAATTGTAATGTAGCTTACGAAGAGTGGTAACGCATATTACCTAAAGATACTTCGTGAGACCGGTCTGTTTAAGGCCCATCTAAAAATATGTTGCTAGCGACTTCTTAACAGTCGGGTTCTCGGCAAGAAATTTCAAAGCTAAATATGATAAATTATGATGTAGAATTTGCTTTTGTGTCTTTTCTTTACTAGATGGTTTTGTATTATTTCCCTGGTAATATTCGGCTGTTACTATCTCTTTCTGTGTATAATGTGATTTGCTCTTGCAATTAATTTTGCGTGCTTTGTGTAGTCTGCTTAGTCTATGGAACACTGCCGTTTTCTTTTGTTATTCAACGATTTTCTACTGAAAATCCAGTCAAATTTTTAATCTTCTTTAGTCGATATCTTTGGAGAAATTTCTGTATGTAAGACACGACGCAATTTGTTTTCTTTTAGTGCCAATTCCATTTTCTGGCAGTTTTGAATACAACACTAAGGACATTAACCAAAAGAAACTTTCCTGGAATATATCTTAATATTGTTGTCTTGGACGTGTGCCCTCCAGACACAATTCTTCTTCGATACGTTTTATTGGAGTGAACATGTCCGAAGATTTCTTGTACATGTCGCCCAATTCTTAGTTGTATCTTACTTCAGGGTTGACTCTATTGGTAATAAGATTTTAACCAAGCCTTCATATCGTTTGGAGAGTCTACTGTAATTTATTTGTTTAAGGTTTCGTCCTTTAGTTTTACCGTCTCCAGTTCTCGCCTTGTCTTCGCAGTTGCGCGAGCTATTATTTTCCCGACCTATTCCTTGCATACGATGAGGTGAATTTTACAATGGAACACAGCTTAAGGTCTAAAGGTGCTGTTACGTTTGTTAATAGTCTGTGATCTAATATTTACGGCGACCTCATCTTGGCTTCTACGGCACTGCAGGCGAAACATTAATCTTTTTTGCACGGGCTGCTTTTTTAACCTCATTTAGTGTTCTTTCATTCATTTCCGACCTTCACTCCCTTCGTTTTAGTTTTTCCTTGTGATCCCTTGATAAATGGTACATGATACCGCCGTACCCTTTCTGTCTCCTTATGCTGACAGCCTCCTCCATTTTTCTTATTTCTTTGTAATGTCTTTGCGTATCATCTCTGGACTTTTCCATTCAGAAATGATCAGGAGAATCTAACATATATAATATGTTAAACCTATGGTTTCTTAATCTATGATATAAGATCGAATAAACATCGTTAACACTGCAATTTAGCTTATAAACTTTATGCGGAAAGTGATTGCAAAATTACCATTTACTTAAAAAGTTTTATGTATTTACAATTAAACAACCGATGTCGACGTTTGTAACTTTTTTGTAACACAAGATCACTTCAAGGCAACAGAAATAAATTTACACATTTTATAGTAAGCTACGTTAACGATGGATTGAGCTTTTCTTAGTAAACGCTAAACATTAGAACTGGGCCAATAATTTTAATATTTTTGACATAGGTAATCACAGTTTGAGGTACATTCGTGGTCATAGACTTCTTATTAACAAAAAAAAAAAAAAACCCCAGACATTTTAATTCATATAAACACGCAATTGTAACATTATGCATTACCTGTTTACGTAAACTACCGAACAGAAATCAAATTGTTATCCACTAGTGAAATTTCAGATTTCTGCGCAGACGAAGGGCAAAATGAGCTTGTTTGGGCAAGGAAAGAAACTCACCCTAGCTGGATATATACTGAACGGAACATCCTCGGGTTTTACCCTGAAGTAGAGAACGAAACCTCGGGTATAATTTAAAGGCATGAAAGCCTATATTCTGAGCTACGGTTTGTTCACATGGAACAATATGAAGGAGGAAGGAGACAAAGTCACAATCGGAACATTGTCGGTCTTTGCTGTCGTAACATGCAAGCTGCGCTCTGTTGGAGTTAAATAACCAAACATTAAATTGATGAGCATTCCTACAACTACTTCCGGTCGTAAAATAACCTCGGAAGTAGTTGTATGAATACATATCACTTTGACGAGTTTGGTGATTCGCCTCTGGCGGATTGCGCAACATATATTACGAAAACAAAGGCCGACCATATTCAGACTGTGACTTTTCTGCTGCCGGCGCCATATTCTGCCTTGAGAACAAAAAAATATTCAGAAAAAAGTTCTAAACAGCCGAGAATTACATCCGAGATTTTTTCTTAGATTTGAGGGGAAAGGTCGAGGGTATTCACATAGACTTTACACGGTCTCATTTGTTAGGTACTAGAATAATTACCGGTACAGTGAGTAAAAACAACGCACAAATCTCGAAGTTGATAGTCACGTAGCTCAACGTCAGATTAACTTATTACCTTTACTTCAATGGTCTTTGAATGCTCTCTCCTTCACATGACACTAAACTGTTTGTTTATATGCGCAGTTTCTTGTGGGAAGCGTTTGCCAATATCGCCATTACATTTGTATTTAAACATTACACAGCGTAAGGCATATAACTTGATTTATGTGCTTGATACAACGAAATCGCAGCTGATACGTTTACCTCCGATGAAAGCCAATATTTATATATTATGGCATGTGTTACTTGACAGGTATACATGTTAGGCATATAGCTTGATATTTTGCAAATGAATGGCAATAATGTATTCAATACCATCGTTCTCATCGCCTTTGAATTTTTTACACCAGTATCGACGACAATTTTTAAAGTAGTTTCTCTGTTTTAAGGTTAGATTTAAGAAAGTGTCTCTTCGAGGAAATATAAAGTGATAGTACATATTTTTTACAAACACTAATTTTGGTCTAGAATGACCTCAGGATTAGGCAAGAATATTGATTGTTATAAAATAAATCATCACGAAAATCCGAAAGTAGGCAGTATGGTGTACATTGACAAAGAAATATTTTGTATAATGTCTCTGAAATAATAATTAGCTGTCGATTGCTTGTGTTATTTACCTCAGATATACTATAGGAAAAAATCTTGATAATGATCTTGGGACACCTTCCGTATTTAGATGGACAACGTTTGCGAGAAATAGTGATATATCCTCATTTGCATATGTTAAAAGGAGATATTTGATGAGGTAGATAAATAAATCAAACATGCCTCTCTCTCTCTCTCTCTCTCTCTCACACACACACACAGACAAACTGTTCGATCGTAAATCCTATTGAATAATTTTCATTTCCTCGATTTCAAGGGAGCAGGGGTAATCTAATATTGCCAGGTATTGTAGGACCTGAATTTTCATTCATTTGCGCTGAATGCTGCATCACAGATCTGCAATTTCTCTTGGATGAAAATTCTGCATTTTTGAATTCATATACTGCCCATTCAAAACCCTCCCTTAAGCAGTTTCAGACCGATTACAATGTTTCAAGAGGAACCGTTTACACTTCATCCATCTAAATTTCAAATTACTCATGCCAAGATTATCAAAAGTCATGATATTAGCACAGTAGACTTTTGCGGACGTAATGTCTCTAGCAGAAACCAGGCTAGATGATTATGCAAATGATGGCGAAATTCCCATGGATGGGTATCAGGTCGTTCATCTTGACAGAAATGGAAATGGTGGATTCATTCGTATTTATATTAGAAATGATATTTCGTTTGGGAGATGGGGGGGGGGTATTTGGAGCACATCTATTGACAGAAACTATAGAAGTATTATGGACCAATATTTGTTTAACCCGATTCAAAAGCAATTGTAATTATCACTTGTTATAGACCTCCGAATCCTCATCACTTTCAAGGAACAATTGATGAGATTTTGTCACAGATTATATCGAATCAGTAGTTTACATCTTCATTGGGCATTTTCATCTTGGAAAGTAAACAATGTTCAATAAATATTCAAAATATCTTAAGACTTTTCAATCTTGAACGACTGATTTTCTGAGCCCGGCCATGTTGCTAGTTCATCTTCAACATTACTATATCCCGTGATCAGCAATATTTGTAAAAAAAAAAAAAAGATTTGTCTACCAAACCATATTACTGTAGTACAGAATGACAAGTAGCTTACCTATTACACGAGCAAAGAACAAACGAACAAAAGCAGCACTGTGAAAATCATCTATAACACAAATTACACATATGGAAGCTTTATTGCAACACAACTGTGAAGTGTCAACTGGAGCATTTTGACATAATATAAATGTGGCTAAATCATGGATTTCCTTCAAAGAGTGTTTTCACTCAGTTATCGATAGAATGGCTCCCTTTGAAGAGATTAGTCTAAAAAAATGACATAACCTTGGATATCTCCTGAAATGTATTTGTTTTAAATTATTAGACAAAGGGACCATTTATTGTTCATGATGGAAAGAAAACAAAAATGGCCCTGACTTGTAACGTAAATTACAGTAAATTAAGGATCAAAATCCAGTGGGACATTACGAGAGATCAATGTGAGTCTATATCACAAACTGGAAGGTAATGAAAATCATCCAAAAAGAATGTGTCAAAAAATCTAGATTATAATTCTAAGGCCAAAGGAGATGATAGAGTTGTGAGTATTTATGGCACTTTATGTTATGATGCAATTAGATTCTCAAACACTTTCAACTGAATTTTGTCTCTTTAAACATCGATTCTTGCAACAAAAACAACTCTGCTTTCTCTCATTAGTAATATATTCAATGCTGGTTCAGAGACTGTTAAGGTCTTTACAGAAAAAGAGTATTACAACCAAATAAATTGTACTACAATGAAGCAACTCAGCAATTTCAAGTCCTATAAAGGTGTTTGATCATATAATATACCTGCCAGATTCGTAAAGGATGTAAAGCGATCTCAGCTCTTGTACAGACACATGATAATATCATATACCTGCCAAATTTGTAAAGGTTGCAGCCTTTGTATCTAATTGAGGTTCATATTCTAAACAATACTGTCTCTGATGAATTGAACTTTGCAAGGGTGAAAGCCTTCCTTAAGAAAAACAGTAAATCTGATAAAGCCAATAAGCAGTCTGTGCATCATATCTAACATTCCATGCGAAAGCAGTCCACCTGCAGCTGGAAATGCATTTAGTTCAAAGCAATATACGCTCTGAACATCAGTCTGGTTTCCTATACTACGCCTGCATGACCAATTAATTTGACAGACTACATCCGAACACAGATAATAGATTTATACACTGCTTTGAATATGCCGTATTTACACAAATCATATGACACAGTAGACCATTTCGTTCTGTGACAAACAATTATCTACTAAGGCAGCAAAATTAATTGGTATTTATCATATTTATCGAATAACTCAAACTTGTAAATGTAAATGAAACAATGCTTAAACACATGGCTCTTTATGTGTTACAAAAGTTATATGTCTATAATCATCAGTTTGGAAGGTAAATCAATTTGTATGCTGATGATGCGGCAATACTATATTTACACCAGGTGCATATTGTCGTTATCTCAAAGCTAGGTCCAAATCTTGAATGCCGTAATCAATGGCTATTTGATAATATATATTCACCTTATCTTTGTAAGGTAGAGCGTTTTCTTCTTGTGTTCAAACTCAAGCTTAATATGACCAAAGATTTCGTATTTGTGTAGGTAAAGTCAAAACAAATAAGCAAAATATTTATAACTTATTTTGGATTAGACTGTATCTGAGATGCAATAGTAAAGTATACTGTGAGGAACTTTCATATAGGGTTTCATTTTGTTTATAGGCACCACATAATTATTTGAATCAAAGCGTTGAAAAATCTCAGAGGTCTGTATTGATTCAGTAAAATAATGGATTCTTGCTCCTCGTCGTTTTTTAAAATGAAAACAAACAAACCTGAAATTGCCCAAAATGAAACTTTTCGCTTTTTATATAAGAAAAGAAAAGAAAGTTGAACAAGGATCTACTTGGCAGTTCTGTTCTTTCGAATGTTGGTATGGTACATTTGGCAAACAGTTTAGGACTGCTAATGATCAAATATACATTCAACATTATGCACAATAGTTCACCAGCATATGTGTGTTGTAATTTTCCTAGAAAATCCGATGAACACTGTTGTAATACTAGAGGCAGTGAGTTTAATTTTTAATACCAAGGACAATCAATACCTACAAGCATGTATTACAATGAAGTTAAAGAACTGAATGATTTTTCTACATGATGTTATCAATATTACAGATCTGAACAGCAGTAAAGTGTTACTTAACACAGTGGTTCCAACCCTCAGGTTGCGACCAAACCAGGGATGTTGTGGAGGGTTACCAATTTATGGGGTTTTTTTGGTGTTTTTTTAATGGTGACAAAATTTATTTAACAAAAAGGTGGAAATGGGGTCGTGAGGCTCAGAAGAAAATATTTTAAGGGTCACTGCCAGAATAGGTTTGGAACCATTGATTTTTAACAGAAAAGGCATGAAGTACATTAGAAAGAAATTTTCTCTATTAATGATTTCATGTGATTGTCGTTTCTGAAATAATAAATAATAACATAAACTTTCTTGTTTTTTACCAGCAAATAATGAACTTGCATCATCTACTCTTACCCAATGAGCAATCATTCACATTTCATCCTATTACCTTCTTATAGTTCTTTTTCCATCTGGTTGAATTGAGTGTATGTATATATGGTTTATTTCATTGTCGTCGAATTAGATATTTTGCTGTGTTGTTTGTAATCTTTACGTATGCTGTCATTGTAACCAATTCCTTTAATATGTTTATTTTCATGTATGTTCGTCTTATACAAGTTGTACCTTGAACCACAGGTAGGATCCCATTGGAAATAAGCCCCATAAACAGCTCTATGGATAGCTGTGTGTATAGTCAATACGTTTCAATAGCCACTAAAGAGACTGGACGCCGGTGGCATTTAAAGACATCTTCTCTCTCTCTCTCTCTCTCTCTCTCTCTCTCTCTCCATCCGTCCAAGCATTGAAGCAAAGAAATCGCATTTGACAAGGATTGTATTCATATTTATAAAACCTTGTTGCTTCTTGATTAGAATTTTCACGCTATCAGTCATTAAAAACACGCCAATGTTCTTATATTTGTATTTTCGTATTTTTTAATCAGCGTTAAACAAAACATAGAAAAGGGTCATTGACTGTGGAAAAATCGAATAGATTACAAACATTGTCATAAGTCTAAATGAGACCCACGAGTGGTGGATCTATTTATACTGTAATAAAGTTTAGCAACTTTTTCTCTGAATAGTTTTTATATTCTATTTCGTCATGGCAGTCGCGGTATCTCAGTAGGATAGAGCTTCGAACTCAAAATCCAAGCATCGCAGATTCTATTCCGCCCAGGCTAGTCCATGACGGCTACTTCCTTGGGAAAGGCACTTAATGTCCTGGGAAAATTAAAATCAACATGAAACAAATATATACTGTTGCATATTATACAAAATTGCTGATCAACAAAGTGAACAAATCTGTTCTCAACAAAGGTTAATCTGATTACAATCAGATCTTCACTGTTATACATGAAGATCTGTTAGCGAACGCTTAAGGGCCATGTTCTGGAAACTATGTTATTACCATAATCGCTAATTTTATCATCCAATCAGATGAAGTCTTATATATTCGCGATTGGAGACTGAGCAGTGTGGATGACGATCATGAATGTGTACCGAGCAATTTGATTCACTTTCAGATTTTTGAAAGCTGCACTTCCACTGGCTAATTCAAAGGCCACCAGAACATGACCCTAAGCGGTCATGATATTTTTGCATTGGACAATAATACGATTATACTTGAACATAAATGGCACAAATGTTACGTCTAGAGGCTCGTACAAAGTAACAAAGAAAAGTGTAAAGCCAACAAGCTTTGTACAATTTAACAAAAATAATTTATTTCCCTTAGAAAACAAGGTAAAAATATGAAAATGACTTACGGTTTGTGAATCTAATTCAAAAATTAATCCTAGAATTTAAAAATATAAGTCCTATCACTAAAAATTTCTAAATGAATCAAAGTTCAAATCCCGATGAAGTTCCAAGATAGAAGGCGATGACGTTCTCTATATCCTGTTTTGTGTTGATGTGTCAACAGTTCTTTGTTGAATTTTATGAATCAAGAATAATATTCCAGCTTTAGAATTCCAAATAATTTCCAATAAATGTCTTTGTCCAAGAATTTGTATAAGCACTGGTATTTTCCAAGGAATATAAATTATTAAATCCAAAAAATAGAAGAATTTTAAATCAAACTGGCATCAAAATTAAAAACACCTTCAGCTCTGAAGGTGTAAATTAATGACTGACTATTTCACTATAAAATATCTGTTTTAACCCTTAACTAAAACGCAGTTTAGACCTCGTGATGGGTCACGTGATCACTTAGACCGAACAACGCAGTAACATAATATGTCAATTAGCACTTTGGCTATTTACGGGTTCGACTGTACTGAATGAATCTTACTATAAGATTCAATAATAAAAAGTTGTTTACAAAATAGAGTTGACACGCAAGCCAAGAATGACCTTGATTACGACCAATGGATTCCACTCTGTGTTTACCAATTTCGAATCAAAGTCAGGAACAAGGTCAGCTAAAAATATAATTTAGCAACAAACTGCGTGTTTATCAGGTCAAAACAGAAAACTGAATTTTTCCGAAAAAAAGATCAAATCCAGTGAATAAAGTTATCATTACAATAACGTAATGAAATAAAAATAAAAAAAAAAGAAATTTAAAGCTAACACACAAGCAATTAAATTACATATACGTAATACAAATATAAACAAGCCTCCTGGTGTGGGCATGGGGTTTCCGCCCTCACCAGAGAGAGAGAGAGAGAGAGAGAGAGAGAGAGACACACACACACACACACACATATATATATAAACAATACAAATCATATGGCGAATAACAGTCCTTTCAAGTGCACTGGATCCAGCAAAGGATCACGTGTGTCAGGGATTGATTAAGACCAATGCAATAAACTGACAACGAACAGTGCAAAACTAGTATCTAACTAGCCTGAGCGCTTTTGACTCTTAATGAGTCATTTTCAAAGGCAAATACAAAACATAGACAAGACAAACAAATAAAACACAAAATCCGTTGTGGTTGCAAAACTTTACATGGCTGTTTCTACAGGAATTAAACCTTTAAATTTGTTGTTTCAACTAGTTTATTTCAGCTTATTGCGGATGCTTGAAAATATTTTTATTGACCTAGAAATCGACGAGCCATAACGACATTTGTTGTTTCATGTAACTTTATGTAAGCGCAAATTATATTCCGGATATTTCATTGTCATAGTAGTAATTATAGGTTATTACGCAAATTTAGAGAATTATTTAAAAGAAAATGTGTCGGCTGCAAAAAATAATTTCATTTGTGCATAGCTGTCTTTTTCTAGTCTTCTTGGTTTAAACCGCTTGGTTTCAATGTTCTAAGGCGGCGTTTCCAGTAACATTCCTTTTCTTTCCTGGTTTTGGAACTCCAGTTGGGGTTGTGAGCAATTGCAATAAGTGTTATATCATTGAAAGAGTGGCCAGGGTAGGAGAAGTGTTCTGCGACCGGGCTTCTGTACAGCTTCTTAGTCATCCAATCAGATCTATGAAGGTTGATCCTTCTGTGTAGCTTTTCAGTTTCTCCGACATACTGAAAGCTACAGATCTTAAATGTGATGAGATAAATTACATTCTCTGTTTTGCACGTTTTGTTTGGACCATGTATGTTTAGTTTTTCTCTAGTCACTGTGCTAGAAAATATCCTGGTCTCCATCATATGTTGACAAGTATTGCACCTTTTATCGCCACAGGGGCCAGATTGACTAGGGTGGTCTTGATTAGTGATTGGCGTTAGCTTCGCCCTGGCTAGGATGTCCTTGAGGTTTTTAGTCTCCGGTAGGCTACTACAGGTTTGTCTGGGAGGATTAACTTTAGTGCATCCGACGATTCCACGATGGGCCAGTATTTCCCGATGATTTTACCTACTTAGGGGTTGTCTGGATGGTAGGTTAGGATAAATGGTACCCTATCAACCTATCAGCCTTTTGCTTCTTTCCATATTTTAGTAGGTCATCGCGGTTTGTTTGTTTAGCCTTTTGGGTTGCCTCCGCAATCAGGTCTTTATCGTAGCCTCGGTAAATTAAATGTTTAGATAGCTCTTCGGACCTTTTTAGGAATGTTTCATTGTAGGAGTAAATTTTCCGGTAACGGGCATCCCACAGAAAAGATATCAGAATATCTGGATTATTTTATGAGACTACATGTCCACTAATTACCATCATATCTTCAGGACACGACAGATTACCTCATAAAAAGCAAAGCAAGCGAACCGTTACTGCCAGATACATTGCTTGTTTCCTTAGACGTCACATCTTTGTATACTAACATACCGCACAAAGAAGGGATACAGGCGTGTAGAGAAGCATGGGAAACAAGAACTGTAGACAATCCACCCACACACTTCCTAGTCCAACTCCTGGAGCTTGTCCTAAAACTCAATAACTTTGAATTTAATGAAGAAAACTACCTCCAAATCAATGGAACCGCAATGGGTACAAAAATAGCCCCTTCGTATGCTAATATTTTTTTGGGAGAACTGGAGGGTCAACTTTTAGCATCGGTTGAAGCTACACCATACCAGTAGTAACGCTTTATCGATGATATAGAAATGAAGTGGCAACATGTAAGAGAAAGTCTGGACGATTTCATATCAAAGGCAAACAACTTCCATCCTTCAATAAAAATCACGGCAGAGGTCTCCAACTCATACCACGTTTTCCTGGACACAACAACCAGACTGGTAGAAAACAAACTCCATACAGACATCTACTCGAAACCAACCGACAAACACCAGTATCTCCTCCCAAGCAGCTGTCATCCAAAACACTGCATTAGGAACATCCCATATAGGCAGGCACTGAGGATACGCAGAATTTGCACGGCGATGAAGCATTCCTAAAAAGGTCCGAAGAGCTATCTAAACATTTAATTTATCGAGGCTACGATAAAGACCTGATTGCGGAGGCAACTCAAAGGTCTAAACAAACAAACCGCGATGACCTACTAAAATATGGAAAGAAGCAAAAGGCTGATAGGTTGATAGGGTACCATTTATCCTAACCTACCATCCAGACAACCTCTAAGAAGGTAAAATCATCGGGAAATACTGGCCCATCGTGGAGTCGTCGGATGCACTAAAGTTAATCCTCCCAGACAAAACTGTAGTAGCCTACCGGAGACTAAAAACCTCAAGGACATCCTAGCCAGGGCGAAGCTAACGCCAATCACTAATCAAGACCACCCTAGTCAATCTGGCCCCTGTGGCGATAAAAGGTGCAATACTTGTCAACATATGATGGAGACCAGGATATTTTCTAGCACAGTGACTAGAGAAAAACTAAACATACATGGTCCAAACAAAACGTGCAAAACAGAGAATGTAATTTATCTCATCACATTTAAGATCTGTAGCCTTCAGTATGTCGGAGAAACTGAAAAGCTACACAGAAGGATCAACCTTCATAGATTTGATTGGATGACTAAGAAGCTGTACAGAAGCCCGGTCGCAGAACACTTCTCCTACCCTGGCCACTCTTTCAATGATATAACACTTATTGCAATTGCTCACAACCCAACTGGAGTTACGAAACCAGGAAAGAAAAGGAATCTTACTGGATACGCTGCCTTAGAACATTGAAAATAAACAGTTTAAACCAAGAAGTCTAGAAAAAGACGGCTATGCACAAATGAAATTATTTTTTACAGCCGACACATTTTCTATCAAATAATTCTCTAAATTTGCGTAATAACCTATAATTACTATGACAATGAAATATCCGGAATATAATTTGCACTTACATAAACTTACATAAAACAATAGATGTTGTTATGGCCATAGAACACTATTAATTTTACTATATATTTTCTACATTTGTTTCTCAGTACTGAACTTTTCACTGTGTAACAATCAATACAAATCATATGTTAATCTAAAATACCTTCAAAGATGACTTCACGGTGAAATTCTTGTCAAAGGTTCATCGGCATTTTTTTGAAAGGCTTGACTGCTATTTTGTGTGTCTGCAACCAGGTTTGGTATTTTTGTGAGAAAAAAAAAATTGCAAGCCTTGTAAATTTGGGGTTTGTTAGTTTTACTTTTCACAAATTACAAAATATGTCTTCGATAATAGTTCATTTATATAGAACAACAAAATAATCATGCAAAGGAAACATTTGGTGTCACCTACTAATGAAGCCAAAGACTGGTCAGCAAGGCTATTATGCCACAATAAAATATATAACTACCTATGTCCTACCAGAACCAGGCTGTATTCCAATTTCATTGTTGTTATATAATACCCCAAGCAATGATATGCTCCAGTATGAACGCGTCGTTCTTCTTCCATTTCTTTTAACATTTCATAATGGTGTATTTCAAACAAAAGCTATATTGTGACATATTCCTTTTTGATGGGGCTATATCTTTGTTTTTGCTGGTGATGTTCTTGTTTGCGTTTCGTTTTGTTTTGTTTAATTTTGTTGGTGTTTTTTCCCTTTTTGGGGTAGGGAATTTTTTTATAGGGGAGTATTCTCACGTTTTTATTTTTCTTGCGGGGGTTGGGGAGACGGCGGTATATGAAATGTGGTCCTCTGACGTACCTATGTCAAAACAAAATATGTGGATACCGCACATCCTATTGCATGAAACTGGACAAAACAGGTGATGTCAAGTACCAGCAGCGTACGAGTTCTAGATAATCCTCGTAAATAATATTATGCACAACCACTTGACCAAAAACTTTGTATACTAACGGAAATGAAGTAAGCATTTTACCAAGTGGCATGTATCAAAAATAATTTCTCGTTTGGCAAGTTGTGAGTGAACATACAGCACGTGGATTAAATATTTAGAAGTCTATTAACGTCTTGGTTAACACAAGCCATATGTATCGACCTTATTGTACTATATGTGATCTGAACATAAACTATATATTTTGGTTGGTCAGAAATTAATTTAAAAATGCACATGAGAAGAGAGATCAATTTTTTTTTCTTTTACTTTGCTAAAACTTTGAACTCTGACAGAATATATTTCTTCAAGTAAGGATCACTCACAGTTGCTTTTAGTATTTTTTCTTGAAGGGGACGCAAAAGTATATTGTTTATAGCTGAAGATTCGTTGTATTCATGACAACCGTCTTTATATTATTCTTATGCTGTGTCCAGAGTAGAATGTAAATGCCTTTTATTTTGCTAGAAAAACTGGAAGTACTTGCTTTCTTTTTATTGATTGTAAACAAAAGGTATACAAAACCGTTCTTCATGTTTTTTTTTGCAAGGAGGAATTCCCAAAAGATTTATGATGTACGGTTTAGAAGCGGCCCAGCTATCATATTGTAACTATATTTCACTTAGGTAGTTATTTTTAGTACGTATTTTTTACTGACCAGTCAAATCGACTCTCCTAGAAAGATTGCATGGCAGATTATTATGTCTACCAAGGCTTGAGGGCTATATTGATACGCTTGTAAAACAAATATTTAAGAAACCTTTGGACAGGAAAACGCGTTAGACCCGTGAGAAAGAGTTATTAATATTATACTGCACAAACAATGTGCAAATGGAATTGGTTTTTAACGAGGTTATTATGGATTCCATGGATTCCGACTGCATTCAGAAATTAAATAAGTAAATGTATATTTGGACATGCCTCT
>JAECUM010043810.1:0-26323 GCA_016617855.1 Megalonaias nervosa
TATACAGCGTACATACTGTACATATATTTTATTTATATCACATACAAATACATATATTTGCCCTTTGAACGGAGTTCAGATTTACTACAGGCAGCAGTGTATTGACCTAGTGAATAAACTCCTCACATGCCCGAGTGTGTCCGCTACAAAATGTAGTTCTCTGCCGTAGTAGCTATTTACAATCACCTCTGCATATTGATAAGTTGATTGTTTTCTTTTCTTGGTTTCTATTTTTCTCCACATTGATTAAATCAATATAATACACACTTATGTTTTAAACATGAAAGATGGTTGTAATGATAAAAATAGAGCAGTAGCAACACATGGATAGCTACACCATTCAAATACCGGCGCATGGAGATTAATGTGGAATAGAAACTAAGCCTACTGACGAACCAACAAGAGGTAATTAAAATATTTTAATATATTTACAGTTGATCTAAGTCATTATTCTGCTTTTAGCAACAGTACAACTGACCCACAAACTCTCTCTCTCTCTCTCTCTCTCTCTCTCTCTCTCTCTCTCTCTCTCTCTCTCTCTCTCGTCGGTTTGACTTTAAAACTCTGTCTGTCTGTCTGTCTGTCTGTCTGTCTCTGTCTCTGTCTGTCTGTCTGTCTGTCTGTCTCTTTCTCTCATGCTTTGGTCGGTTTGACTTAACTTTTACCATCATTCATAAGTCCAGAGATATTGTCGGAAAACCCTCTACGTTCGCCATTTCATAGATTTTAGCCCGTATCCTGCTACGATGGTCAAGAGAGAGAGAGAGAGAGAGAGAGAGCTTTGGACATTTTCATATTTAAATAACAATAATAATCGAATTTTTAGAACATTATGGTATGTTTAAGAAAAAACCAAAAAACATAAAAAAAACAAAAAAAAAACAACAACATAACATTAAATATATCACAGTATGTGTACCACGTAACCGAGGAATATACTGGTTTGCAACATTGTATCATTGATAAACACTGTTGATAAATCCCAAAGAAAGTGCACACGTATCGTTACGACCCATATTCTTGTAGGTTACTTGGTGTAATTTCTATTTCAAGGTTTTAATCCAGCCCAAATTCCTTTTCTCTCTCATTCTACATTTCTGCGCAGTTTGTCCGTTATGCCGGGGGGTGGGGTGGGGGGGTGGGGGGGAGGGGGGAGAACAGAAAGCAGAAAGGATTGTGATGAAAATGTGTACCATATTAAATTAATTTAGAAAACGGGGATTATTAATACTTTCATCATTATTTTTCATACGTCACTATTGACTAATGTGTGGAAATTGATCATTGATCTAGAATCAACTGCAGACGCTCGCGAGAATGTTTATATATGCGTATTATTGCGCCATGGGCGGATCACAATTTGATATACCAATAGTATTGGTATATCAAATTGCTTTATACCAACACTTTAAATGCATGTTATTTGTTGATGTACGTGGTATATATATATATATATATATATATATATATATATATATATATATATATATATATATATAACACTATCATACAGGTTAGATAATTTTTAATTTGTACTATACGGAGATTCGAACCCAGATCCGCGGGTAAACGGCACCCATCGCCTTGCCTGCACACACGAGCCCATATTCCCTCACGACTAAGCACACACCAAAAAATGATGCTACTCAATCGGTGTTATGTGCACTCGTGTGTAGCAGACACACTCGCATGACGACCTAGTAATCTTTCATAGGAATCCGGAATGACTGTGTAGATAAATGAGAATTAATTTCTAGGTTGTCATGCGAGTGTGTCTGCTACACACGAGTGCATATAACACTGATTCAGTCGCATCATTTTTTGGTGATGTGTGCTTAGTCGTGAGGGAATATGGGCTCGTGTGTGCAGGCAAGGCGATGGGTGCCGTTTACCTGCGGACCTGGGTTCTAATCTCCGTAGAGTACGAATTAAAAATTCTCTAACCTGTATGGTAGTATTATTTGTATTAAAATATTAATTCTTCCTACTATTATCAAGCATTCTTCTATAGAATCCATGGATAGCACTTTCCGTTCCGTTTGGTGTATATTTATTATAATACTCTCTCTCTCTCTCTCTCTCTCTCTCTCTCTCTCTCTCTCTATATATATATATATATATATATATATATATATAGATACACATGTCTGCGAAATTTATCAGTGGGGAAAAGTCATGGGTTGGGGAGCTTCAGTGTTGTGAGCTCAGAAAGATTCATATATACATGGAAGCATTTACTCAGCGTTTAGTGAAAAAAACTGGTTCCCTGTTTTTGATCGATTACTCCCCGGTTCTCTATTTATGCACGTGACTGTCGGTGGTTTTACATTTTATCAGAGCGCAATTTTTGTCAGGACAACCTTTCGAAAAACTTTTTCTACTAAAACACGCCGAGGCACACCGAGAGCTTTTCGCGACAAGGGCAGCAGCTGACCTTAGAGAGCTCCCCGCAACTAGCAACCAGCCTGACAAGCATAACCATCTCTTTTTGTGCAACCACAGAGAACCCAAGGGCAAAGCAGAGACGATCGACTCGACAACCAATTGGAGAAACGTTGTTGTAGAAATATACAACAATTATGGCAAGACAGCAAACGACCTGGATAACGTTTTGCGAAATGGGGAGTCGAACAGAGAAGAATGCGGCAGTAAAACAGAACGCTTAATATAGCAACCTGGTACCCGACGTTGCCTGAGTCAACTACCTTGCGGGCAACGAAGGCCCACGCAGTTTCGACCTCTTGATGGCCTTCCAGTCTTTGAGGACGACCTATACGTATATGTCTACCTTCTCAAGAAAAAGGTGATGGTTGTTGGGGTGATTGCAAGTAATGGGAAACTCTTAGTGGTCTGTATATTTGCCCTAGAGGAGAAAAGCTGTATGTGTGCCTTGGATGCAAAAGGTTGTCGAAAAACGTGGTTGTCCTGACAAAAATTGCGCTGTTATAATAGCGTTCGATGTTTTGCCATTCCTTGCATGATTATGTGACCATCAAACCAGCAAAGGTTATGGAGAACTACCGGAATTTTCGTTTTCTTTGGGTAAATTCACAGCTGCTTGTTGCATGTACTATGTGCTTCTTCTTTGAAGTACGTGCCAGTCATGACAAACCTTTTCATCCATGAATCTAAAATCTCCTTCACAGATCCAGCAATGAGTGGCTGTGGAAAACTCATGAATATTATCACGAGTCGTAATCATGTCCACTAGCGAGGCAAGCCGATAGTCATATCCGGTAACACGAGCGATTTAATCAATACCTCAACCAAGTCTTTGCCACACTGGCGGCTCAGTTACTCCATCGCATCCAACAACGGTGTAGCTAAATTCGCATGGGTCTTGCTCAGCAAACTGTGTTGCGTGTCATGTAGCAGCTGGGTTTTCTTGGTCTTTGGAACTCAAGGAATGTTCAAATATTCAAAGTTCTCATGAATAGTACGGGACCTTCATCTTCTGCCGCACCGCGGAAAATTTAAAAATATTCTTCCAGGCTCTGGCAATATATTGCGCTGTGGCTTCTTACTGATTCCACCAGAGTAAACTTTATGACCATCAGGTAGGTGTTGGGGGTGGTAAGTACATGCATGCAGCGTCGACAAAATCCTTTATCCACAAGTAAAGATGCATGCAACTGGCCGGTCCATGATGTTCAGCAATAACATATCAAAGTTTAACCGCACGCTTCTCCCGGTGAATAGTCGATTCGGTTGAAGGCCTTTGTTCCAAGTAAACACATTAAAATCGATATCAAGGTTGAGTTGTTCAAACTTAATGCTGTCTGTAACCTGAACAGGAAATTAAATGTTAACCAAACGTGAGTTCACCCAGGTACTCATTGTATTTTAGATGCTGGTCTGTGTAATCGTACAGCGCGGATAATTTGGCCCAGTCAAATCCTGGTTGTCATCGTTTCTCACCGTAGAATACACGCTGGTGTTGGTATGTAACTTGACCCGCAGAAAAGTTTTAAGGGGAAATATGAAGTTCAAACTGCACACATGTGTCAAGAGTCCATCCAAAAGCTGCGTTGGTTTGCTTTTCCAACGTTTCGAGAATCTTTGCAAAAGCTTTATGCTGATGCATGTTCGAGAGAAGCTTGCCTGGCGAACGTACACAGCAACCGCAGGGGCTATAGTTGCTACGATACGAGGACAGGTTTGTTCATCAGCAACCATGCTTGCAATATCAGCCCGCGTGACCAGTGGATGAATCATGATATGAAACTGTGCTGCTGTTGCACTAATCTGTCTCACAGTCGGACGCGGTTTCTCCTGAGGCGGATCTAATCGCGTAAGCATGTCAGCTTTTCTTTCGTCTCACAATATATTTACTCCACGTTCTCGCGCAGATGACTTACGTTGATCTATATTTCCTGTTGCACCCATCCGTGGGTTGTCTGTGGGAAGCTGTCTCACAACCAGTCGTGACTCATCTGTGAGTCCTAATAGTGTAAATATTCCTGCCTTTCTCATACATCTTTGAATCCTTATTCCACGCTCGCGCTCGGATTGCTTGAGTTGATTCACAGTTGGCATAGCTTATTATAAGGGAGAAAGCTGTCCAATTGCTTATAATGAATATACTTTTTCTCGAAGTTAACAGGAATCGCTTCGATTCTTGATCAAATCATCGCTGGCTTTTTCCGAGACTCTTGCTTTGGTAAGTCTTTTCCTCAGCTCACAATAACACTAGGCAACAAATCCACATGGCGAACAAAGCTGATAACGCAGATACCGTATGTAAGACATGGTCGAGCACCAAGGCCAATAAGTTAAGTGAGCAAGTGGGATTTACAGTATAGATCAATTCAGTCATCTTTAACGTCCTAGCAACAGAAATGGAATTCCGCGCATGCGCATTTCGTGTACGGCAAAAAAAAAAAAAAAATACAAACAAGAAAGTTAATTCAATTATCTACTAAAATGGATAATTAGGTGAAAACTTTGCCTGAAAAGAGCAAAAATACGTGGTACAAAAAGTTGTCTAGTCATGGATTCAACAATTAAATGTAAGATGATCTTTGACAAATAAAAAGAAAAATTCAGAAATTCAATATGTGATACATGCATATACAATGTGAAACAAAATTGTTTGACATGTCAAGTTAAAGAAATAATTGTGTTTTGTAGATATGCTGTGACATTGTATTTTAGACAGGCATTGACATGAATAAGCACTTTATTTAATGAGTCCTCATTATTCACATGTTTCAGTCATTGTACTGTCAAAACTGTATTAGTAAGCGATCACCTCATCGTGTATATGAGGTCCATGGTATAAAATAAAATCAATAGACGATTACACTTGTGATTAATTTAGCTTCTACAACAAAGGCTGGTTCATGTTAACAATCCCACCAATCATTCGCAGCGTTTTGTGTGTGTGTGTGTGTGTGTGTGTGTGTGTGCATACATTCTTTCCTTTTACAAATCTTATCGGCAGTAGTCCTGCTACAATCTGAAAATCTGTAGTTCTCCTGATATCTCGTTCAACGTGAATACGTACTCTAGACATTTTTCTTGCTTCTTCAACTTGAGAATTTGATTTGTTATTGATATACAAAGGAATACAGGATTGTGCTCTACTCGTGCTTACAATTTCTTTACATACCGGTTTACGTGGCAAATGGAAAGTGTCTTGCCAAAAGACTCATTTGTGATAGCAATGCCTAAATACCAATCTGATTAAAATCAGGTCTCCACTGCTGTACATGAAGATCTGACAGCGACACTTAGGGGTCATCTTCTGGCAACATATGTTATTACCATAATCGTTAATTTTATCAACTAATCAGATGACGTCTTATATCTTCGCGTTCGGAGATTGAGCAGTGTGGATGAAAAGCATGAATGTGTACCGAATGATATGATTCACTTTCAGATTTTTAAAGCTGCATTTCCATTAGTTTATTCAAAGGTCACCAGAACATGACCATCAAGCGGTTATCGTCAGATCTTCACGAATGACTACGGAGGTCTGATTTTAATCAGACTGCCTGAACACTGGACTAGAGTCCGCAGCATCTAGCCATCTAAACACACACACACACACACACACACACACACACACACACACACAAAACAGTTGAATAAAGAGAACAAATCGTTGTCGTCGTTACACTTAATATCAACAAATATACTTAGAGTAGATGTTGCGAACTCCCCCAGCTTTGTTGGGGTGGGTTGTATGGTTTTGGTTATTGTTATCTAGAGGGTGATCGCCGACGGTGTAATTTGCCCGGAACGAGTAAATATCAATATAAAGCGTGAAACTTATATATGGAATAGATAAAGATCTGAGCAGATATATAAAACAGAATGACACGAGCAAACCATAAAATTTAATGAACAATTCATAAACAGTAAGATTCATAAACAATTGTGATAATGCATCACATTAGAAAGATACACTTTTTGATTTAAGTTATTCAACGAATTTCAAATCCAAATATGCTTATACAAATAACCGGTCTGTTAAGCGATAGAATTAATTCATCATCGATCGAGTGAAAAGATCGAAAACACTGCCTTGAACAGATTCATAACCTGATGGTTCTGGTTCAGTCCAAATTCACTGCGACTGTTCTTTTTGACTTCCTTGTGCCTGTAAGTCTGGGTCCTCTCCACTTTTCCCTTTCCCAAATGCGCAGGTGTCCCGCCTCTTTCGGCCTCCAACTTTGTGTGGTCACTTTGGTTTTGTAAGTACGTGATACGCCAGTGGTACGTCACGTAGATACGTCAGTGGTACGTCACGTGAAGCTATCTCACCTTGCAAAAGTAAACAGAGTGGCAACCTGAGTATTCTGTTAGGTGCCCTATTGGGAAGAGATCATTACTTTCTCCTCTCGTTAATATCAGATAAGTTCTATCGGAATTCAAACAGATACCAACGACCATCTCGTCTAACTAAACACGGCAGACCATAAACAAACCTACTTTCCTAAGATTAATGTACTCCCTAACGGCTATTTACAGTAACAACACCCCGAGATATCAGTTCCTGTCCCGACTTAATTACACAAATGAATGAATGAAATTTCAGAGCGAATACACACATTCAAGTCTCTAGCATATATGAAACCTCACTACATGGATTAACAACATTAATTTCACATGGTTTAACAACGTTAATTTCCGTCAATATGCACTCAAGTCTTTATCATATGTGACATTAGAATTTACACGGATTCTCGAAACTCATATCACTAAAGTAAGGCATGAAATTCTAGATACATATTTACCAATAACATACGAGACTATACGTTCAAACGATTCATGAAACTTATATAAAGAATATCAGTGTACCGATTCATATAGATGAACTCGCACAGTTGTATTCACATCAAGAAAGTTGATCTACCAATCTAACCAAATAAATCATGCAAATATAAGCAAATAAATCAAACAAATCATCAGATGGATATCATGAAATTACGTGAGACTGACGCAAAATACCTTGTGTCTTCAAGCTTTAACGCTAGAATTGTTTTCGTAGATTTTTCCAGACATCCAATCCCTTGGATCCTAATTACGAGTGAATATCTTCTAATTCAGCTCGGAGCCTTCCACCTTGTTCTTTCTCTCGCAGAAGAAGTGTAGACTGATTTAAAAGTGTTGCGATACGCATATTAAACCGAGAGTTTCCAAGTGGAATCACGCCCCTATATACAGCATAACCAATCCGAATTAAATATATCTCCCGCCCGAATTAGGCGCCAAAAAAATGTAGTCCGTCTGCCAAACTGGATTACCAAATACCTATCGCTGGGAAGTTTCAGAATTGACAGTTTCGATACAGATCGGAGGTTAACCCCTATCCCTTTTCAGTTAAATAAACGAAGTTTCAATTAAGAACCACTGCTGTCATGACAGTGACATTACCAATCAGTGCGTTACGGCGATTTAAACACGCGTCAGTCCCCATAAATCTAATTAATCGTTCACCTGTCCAACTTATTGTGTTCTTCATAGATCGACGGAAATTTGAACCCTTACAGTAGATCTACCAATTTTTTTCTGTATTTCATGAACTTTATAATTTTTACCTTTATGTTTTGTTTAAAAGAATTTCAACATCTTTACTTTATCTCTTGTAGCACTATGTCTTTACGTACGTTTATGTTTTTTCGCAAAATTGTTATCTTTACATTTTATGAAATCAACTTTTAATGGGCACTATATAGCCACTATTACGCTTACCAGCGTTAACCAGCGTTAACCCTTCCCAACAAGACAGATTAGGAAATTGGTACACTTTGCTTTTTAATGAACTTTAGTTTGGGAATGAGTAGAGAATGTCGAAATGTTTCGGCTTTGAGATCGAGTTCGAGTTTCGTGTCTTGAGAAATGTCGAGTCTTTATTGAGCATACAACAGCAAATTTCAAGACTGAAAACTGCATTGATTACAAACCTCACACCACTGAGACTTACAATTGAACCATAACAGGCGATACTGATCTCGTGACCCTACACATCGTCTGCATTTTAGTACTACTACGCATGTACTTGTTTATGTTTTCCAGGCTTGATGTATACATGTATACACGGTTTGCTATGTATAAATTTGTGACCCAGGACTAACAAGGACATCATGGTAGAGACTCCCTAACAAGAAAGACACAGGGTAGAGACTCCCTGTCTGTCCTGTTAAGTAGTCCGTCCCTTTTGATATGCAAATTAAAGCACTATTACCTCAGATCAGAGGAACCGCGGGGATTTCAAGGGCAAGACAGTGCTTCACCATTTAATTGTTGGCCGAGAATATAAAAGCATCAGCTTATTTGCAAACGATGGAAGAACGCATTAGTTGTTGTTGTTGTGGGGCTTAACGCCATTTTTCAGCACACTATAGGCTATACATGGCGGCCAGTATTAATGGTGGAGGGAGAAACCGGGAAATCCCCGGAAAGAACCACCGACCCACGAGAAGCTACTGGCAAGCTTTCTCACATATCCACATTCGCCGAATCCTAGACTCGAACCCACGCAGACAGAGGTGAGATGGCAGTGATCCGTAACGGAGAGCGCTTTAGACCACTCGGCCATTCGGGGCCCCTGAAGAACGCATTAGTGTAATTCACTTAAAGCATTTTTACATTATACGTAAAAAGTTTAAACTTTAAAAAATCTGCTCTGGATCATTACCCTGACTTTTGCAAACCACTTCACTACTTCTCTATGGCTGATACACTGATAAAATATATTTTTAGAGTTCACGCTCATTAAGAAATGGATTGCTGATATTTTTTTCTAACAAATGTATAGTTTCCATTTCTTGCTTGGTAAATCTGAGACCATGAAATTAAGGAATTTTCTTTACTGAAAAGAACAATTTATAAATACCAAACATAGAAGGTCTTTGGGTTCACGTAAATCTTAACGAAAAAAAACATTTAAATGGAACTTTCTATGTAACCCATGATTCGATGATCGGACTTTGGTCGAATTTTCAAACTGAATAAGCAAAACTTTGTCAAAATATATTCATCCTAGGGTACTTCAACGAGGACATCATGGTAGCTAGTAGATGCAGAAATATTTCAAATATCATACATGCATTTATTGATTTTTAACCAAAGACAAAGACGTATTTCATTCTGACCGGAGCATTGCAGTTGCTTCACAACTTCATATATGTATAAATAGTACTTCGAAAGAAACCGCTTGTTGTCTTAGAATAAGCGCACGTGTCGGCCACAGAAAGATTTTAAGTAAATTGAGTATCCTTATACGCATTACATATCGAGGTTGTTATACACGTAGATAACGTACGACATGAATGGAAATGTGAATTAGGTGTAAATAGTGATGTCGAAGATGAATATCATTTTGTCCTAATCTGTCCTCTATGCATTAGATACTGATCCATATTACTGGCAGAAATCACGTGTGTATAAACAATGACAATTATTTAAAAGTGAAGATTTCAAAAGCTGTTAAAAAAGAAATATACTGCTGCTTTCCAGTTTAAATTATCGTTTCTCGCTGTCTAGTTCTGTCCACCCTTCCCGGATTTTTGTGTGCACAAATTTTCTATTACTTATTTTTCATTTATTCGTTATTTTGTAATAATACATTTTAATTGCAGTATGCATTGAACTATGTGCTTTTTTTGCACAAGTCAAACCAATAAAGTTGTGTCCTGTTCTATTCTTTAAATTTATATAAATTCATCGATAAATCCACAAGAATTACTAATCATAGCTACACAATGGTCAATTTAATACTTACAAGCGACAAAATAAATTCTTAAAAAAAGGGCTATTAGATCAATTTGTAGCGATCAGTATGCCGTTTAGTGTTCTACAAATTTTTATGTATACTCGGCAACGTAGCTTTAAACGACAATCAAGCAGCTAATTTCGAATTGTACAGAGACGTGTTATATAGAGGTAATTTGGAGCTTTCTAATCTTTCTTTTAATGAAGAGGTGTGCAAGATCTCTGGCACTAAATTAGAGGCAGCCCATTCCACTATTCAAAATAAAATAATAACAATTTGTTTGAGATATCCTTCCTGGTGTAAAATACTATTAGAAATTTAATTCGGCAACGAAAAGAATCCACTGCTTGGTTAAAAAATGAATCTTTCGTTACACTTGGCCATAATCAGAGATATTAGAAACAGAGTTATAAGCGTCGTAAGAAGTGATAAGCTTGAGCATTTTAACAAATTATTTAAAATAAACTCCAAGATATTGGTCTAAAAATCTGGTGTAACACAGACAACGCATTTCTGAAGCAAAGTAGAAAATCAAACTTTATTTAATAATTTATTTTCTGAACTATTATTGGTTGATGATATTTTCACTGCCCTGCCTACCATACCTCTTCCTGACATAAGCCTTAAGTATATTCATATTAGCACAAATAATGTAGAAAATATTCTCCCATATCCCAACATCAATAAGACCCAGAGTCCTGATAAGATTCTTCCATATCCCAACATCAATAAGACCCAGAGTCCTGATAAGATCCACATAGTTTGCTCCAAGAAGGCACTCGCATATTATCGCGATATTGATCAGAAATCGCCAATAAGTCATTCCAATGTTCATATTTTCCAATACAGTGGAAAGAGATTATGTTATTGAAAAAAGGAACAAAAATGATTGTTCAAATTACGTACGTATTTCCATACCAAACAGTGTGGGAAAAACATTTCAAAAACGTGTCTCCAAACAATTGTACAACTATCTCAGAGCCAACAACCTTATTAGATATCTTTAGTCTGGTTTAACACCAAACGATTCTGGGGCCATTACAGCTGTACGATATGTACACTATTTTTGCAAGGCGGTCGACAACTGCAAAGAAAGAACAGTGGTATTTTGTATATTAGCAAGGCTTTGGACGAAATCTGGCACAAACTGGTGATGGAATTTTGGAATGGTTTAAAAATCATCTTGCAAACCTGACGCCAAAAGTTGTTATGTAAGGTTGTACTTCAGACCAACAGATATGTCAGGGCTGGTGTGCCTTAGGGATCTATACTTTGACCACTGTTTTATTTTATTTACATTAATGATATTGTCACTGATATTCAGTCCAGTAAAAGACTATTTGGTGATAATACGTCATTGTCAATTATTGTTGAGGACCCAACCCTGACTACTGGTGTTTTGAACGAAGACCAACATAAAATCAAAACAAACAACACGATTTTTGCCCCATATTTCAGACATAACTCCGTTGTTACTGGGTAATCCCTTGTAAATGATTGATGCCAAAAAGGATATCATAAAGGCGGTCCAAAAGTACATAATTACAATTAAGAGAATTGCTTCATCACCACTTATGTATTCACTCTAAGCTGTTTTCTCTCTCTCTCTCTCTCTCTCTCTCTCTCTCTCTCTCTCTCTCTCATTGTAGTCGAAATAGGTGCGTTTTAAGAGCACTGTTGAATGAGATCATATTGTCTTTATGTATACGATCTATGGGCAATTCGTTCCAAGAAGCTGGGCCCAGGTGCACAAAATAATGTTGTCTGTATGACTTCCTTTTACTAGTGGGAATAACGAGAATACGAATGTCGGAAGAGGAGTGTAAGTTTCTAAATGTGGTGTATACATGGATGAGGTCAGATAGGTATATTAGACTGTAGCCGCTCAGCGAAATGTAGCATAGTGAACAGATCGTGTGTTTGGTTCTGGAACGGGTAGCCGATATAGGTTACAGAGCTGGAGGAGGTGTGCTCATTTCTTCGTATTCTAAGGATGATCGGAGCAGTCGTGTTTTGATCTCTTTGAAATTTGTGTAGAAGATACCGGGACGAACCAGAAAGAATCGAATTGCAACAGTCCAGTCTTGAAAGTACTAAGGAACACACAAGTGTTTTAGTGGCATCAGCCGAAAGAAAATTACGAATGGAGCTGATGCGTCTCTGCTCCAGATATGTAAACTTGCATATGTACATTACAGGCTGGTTAATGAATGAGTACTGCCGAGAGTGACATCTTGGTTTCGTTCTGTGTCAATTTAATGTTGGTATTGCTGAAAATTATTGCTTGAGGCAAAGGATGTGAATGAGTATTATATGTACAATTTAAAAACAACAAACAAACAATATCTCATGAGCATATTTCAATATTTGCAATACTATTGTTAATGAGAAGAGAGACCGAAACAATCTTATGCTTGTTGCTCAATCTTCTATATTTCTTATTTGATTTTTCCATGTGGAATTGAGCAAATAAATATTGTTTAAATAAAATCTCAAATCACATTTCACATGTGGGTATAATTAAGGCGTAAATTCGTTGAATATACAGGTTCTATAAATCATAAATTCAATTAAAAAAATGCATCAGAATGGAGGAGAGAAATTGGTTTTTCATCTTGTCTAAATTAAATTCAGATTTTAGAATTTCAGTTAGAATGGGATTTGTAGAATTTATTGGTTTCTTTCTTGAAAATAATGTTACAGCTAACTACAACTCTAAATCATGGTAATAACACCTGATATTTACAGCCCAAGGTGACGGTGACTATCGCTATTCCTTTGATGTTATAGTTAAGAAGATCATATCGGCAAATCAAAAGATATTATCTAGGAGTTCAGTACTTTCAATCCTCTTTGTATACTAGTCCCAGGTTAGGAACCAAGACTTTGATCTGGGGGTGGGGTGGAGTTTTTTCAAGTCTTACCTTAGTTTATGATTGCTGTTATAATCAGTCATTAAATATGTTAATTGTATACCAAAAGTCTGAAAACACTTTTTCTTTTAGGTTTTTTTCTTGTTCGCAATAAATATCTGTACATGTAATAGGCATTGCCTGTGCGCATATCCACGGTCCTTCATGGTAATATACCGCGAGAAAATTCTTGGTTTCATTTCCGAACATCATTCGGATATCCCTCGCTATTTCTGGAAGGCGAAAATATGCATCGGTTGTAAGTTGGCGCGGCAGTTTATAGCAAAATTATGCATTTTGTTCGCCAGAAATTTCTCCACGAAAAGGAAACATCAATATATTAGGATCACCTTGAATACTTCGGCGATATGATTAAATTTGGGATTGACCAAGCTGTTACGAATTAAAAATTCTCTGTTAATCTTTTGCTTCGTAAATAGCCAAAGTAGCACGAATTGAAACTATTGACTCAGATTGGAGGCACGATTTACCTCGAGGTTGCGAATATTGAGAATCTATCAACTGTTCCTTAGGCTAGGCTAGGGGTCACAAATACGCGGTCCGCGGGCTGCATGCGGCGCCGTAGCGGACAAAAGCTGGTCCAATAAGGACTCTACCGTTGAAATGTTAATGTCGTATGTCCAGAATTCCAGTTTCACGTGTTGTATCAGAAATGCTTGTCCTTAAAGTTCTATTTTCTAGGTCGAGATTTTAGAATGTATCTATTGAATTAAACAGTAGTGGCTGAAAGTTATATTTTCTGTGTCGAGGTTTTAGATTGTGTCGTTGGAATTACACGGCGGTGGTTGAAATTTCAATGTCAAAAGTCGAGAATTCTTAATTTACGTATTGGTTCAAAGAATTTATGTTGAAAGTTCCATTTCACATGTTGAGTATTTAGATTTCATCTGTGGAATTACACAGCGCTGGTTGAAAATTCGATGTCCAATGTAGAGTTTTTAGATTGTATCTTCTGAATTACACGGCGGTTATTGAAATTTTAATGTCTTATCTCGAGAGTTTCAATTTAACATGTTGAATAACATTGATTGTGCTGAAAGTTCCATTTCGTATGTTGAGTTTTTAGATTGTATCTGTTGAATTAAACAGCGGTGATTGGACATTATATTGTGCTTGTCAGAATTGTTATTTTTATATGGTGAAATGATGTTTAGGTGTTAAAAGCAATATTACACAATGTTCACTTTAACAATTCAAAATAATATCGAGTATTAAGATACATAATTCGTGCATTCAATTATGAGGCGCCATTACATTTCATGCATTTACAGTTTGAAAGTTACCATTCACAGGTCGAGAATTACTATGAATTTCTTCGCTAGATGTCGCTATTGTGATCGGACCGCGTTATTTTTAAACAAGGAGGCTGCTTCTCGTTGCTGTGAAATTCAACAGATGAAATCTAAATACTCGCCATATGAAATGGAACTTTCATCACAAACAGTTGCATACAACGTGTGAATTAGGGATTCTCAACATATGATATTGAAATTTCAACCACCCCTATGTAATTCAAAATATACACTGTAAAACGTCGACATAAGAAATAGAACTTTAAACCACCACTGTCTAATTAAACATACAAAATTTAAAATCTGGATCTTGAAAATGGGACTTTAAGGACATGCAATTTGATCCAACACGTGATATTGGATTTCTCGACATACGACATCGAAATTTGAACTGCAACTTTCACGTTGGACCGGCTTTTGTCCGCTATGGCGCCTCATATGCGGCTCGTGGAGTTATTTCCTGCGGCCCGCAACAACACCCGGAATTATTAATGCAACTGGATTTTTTTTCCCCTCAGCCAGCCAGCTTCGATAAAATTATATTGTTACGTCGTTTACTTGTCTCCAACATTTCAACTGGCTACCTTTTATATGAGCCGCTTTTGCTGTGTGAAAAGGTTCAGTGTCTAGCCTTCATGTGGCCTTCGTTTCTTTTTTGTATACATATTCATTTATTCTTCCGTCTACTTTTTGACCTGCCCACGTTTCTGCTTCAACATCTGTTTGCTTGCCCGTTTTGCTTTTTAATTATAAAGTGACTGGTGAAATCGAAAACATGATTTAATTATTAATGACCGTCTAAATAATAATTATTTGCAAATTTGTTCCTCAGTCCTCTACAGCTCATAATCTGACATGTACTTTATAGGATGATATTTATGTTTATATTATTTATATTTATATTTATATTCTGTTTAAACCAAATTGTAATTTGCACATGTCCGCAAATATTTTGCCGCTCACACAGAAATTCGACACTTCTGATTTAGTATACTCACCGGACGAACTCTCTACTTGGGTATTTTTATGACCTTTCTCTTTTCCTCTCTTTCTATTGCTTCCCCAATTTCTCTATTAAAAATAATAGATTTAAAGAGGTTTCCGAATTCTGAATTTAAAGTGGGAGCTTTAATCGCTCATCATATGCAGTCGGGAATAGTTATTTTTTTTAAAAATATTTTACACAGGTTGAATGTTGAATACCTTTTACCACTCAGACACTCAATTTAAAATGGACCAAAACTTCTAGCTTTAGAGAGCACCGAGATGATACAAAATATATATTTTCTCTGAGTTGGCTGAACAATGCGGGTATTTCCTTTTTTTTTTTTTAGTGCTCGCAGTTGATTGTAACGAAGCAATGACATCATTTTATTTTCCAGAAAATATCCCAATGGATCCTTTCTCTCTCTCTGTGTTTTCTACTTTCATGCGTACATGCCTATGTTTGTAATGTAGTGCATTGCCTATGTTGTGATCTTACTGATAAACTTTGTATATATCAAAAAGAAGTTACATCACACAGTTCAAGAAATATTGTCTGAGTGTGGTTTGGTGGAGTTTTGTTGTGGAATGAAACAGTCTCGTAACTACGGCGCTGTCGCCTCTGTAATGCGGATCGCCATTCAAGAAAACATCCCTCCCTTTTTAGATTTCGGTTACATATTCAACCCGAGAGAAACGGGGTATTTTTAAGGTAATTGACAATTATGTTGACAAATGTTCATGGAGTTCTTCTCTCTATATTCTTACGTAGCATCCAGGGGGTTTACAACATAATTATCCTTTTGTGTGCTGAAAAAATGAGTTAAAAACAAACCATCAACTTGGCTCTCCACACTACATTGTGCACTAGACTAAACAACCTGGGACTACATTCATCATTCCTTAAATGTAAATGGAAGCGACAAAAGAAGCGTTGTTTCAAAGCTGGCCGGCGTAGAACAGGAAGAAGAATTCCAGTTATCTCCCTTTCGCCCTTTCCGGCACAGAATTTAAAAATTCGGCCGTTAATTTAGATAACCTAATTCAAATCTCTATTAAATCGTCAACCTTTGTGTCTACTATCCAAAAGACACCACTGCGCATCGCACTATTCAATGCCCAGTCAGTAGGACCACCGGAAAAGCTCACAGAAATAGATAATTTTATCAACGATCAGAAGAATATCGACGTCTTTTTCCTGACAGAAACATGGCTAAAAACATCAGGCGATGAACCCAAGTGCGCGGATCTAACACCTAATGGCTACTCCATAAAGTCGTTCCCCCGCCACTCTCGCGGAGGTGGAATTGCTGTCATCGCAAAGAATTCCATGATCAACCGTCTTAACCACACTACAACCTTCAATTTCTACCACTCATCGTTTGAACTAATCCAAACCACACTCACACTGGAACAAAGGTCAGTCCATTTTTTCTGCCTCTACCGCCCCTTGTAGTAAAAACAAGCTGACTGAATCTCTCTTTTTCGAGCAGTTTCCGAATCTTCTGGAGTATGGAAATTCGATAGGTGGCAACCTGATTATTCTTGGAGATTACAACTTTCACTTTGAATGTCCTGGAAACCCATACACATCAAAACTCTAGATTCCATTCACGTTTTCAGCCTCAAACAGTCAGTTAACCAACCCACCCATAAACATGGTCACATTTTAGACTGGATTCTTTATAGACCTGATGATAATATTCTACAGACCTCCCTGGTGTCCCACGAACTTGCATCAGATCACCTCTGCATTATATGCCATCTTGACGTATCAGTCCCTAACCCTCCACCTTTATTTGCTGCTAAGAGAAACCTCCGTATGATAAACAGAACCCAACTAATGCATGACATCCAAGCAAGCCTAACATCTAGCTTACCTCCTACAGCAGAACAACTCGATAACTGCCTATGTTCATTGCTTGACAAACATGCATTTCCGATGTGAAATCATGGATGACATGTAACAAGCTGCAGATGAATGATGATAAAACTGAAGCCATTCTGATTACAACACAAAGGCTTTCTCATTCACATCCTTTACCTCAGACAATAAATATCAGCAATACCAACATTAAATTCACACAATCAGTACGAAACCTAGGCGTTACTCTCGACAGTACTCTCTCATTGCACCAACATGTCATAAACATAATGCAAGGCTGCATATCTTGAGCTGAGACGCATCAGCTCCATTCGCAAGTATCTTTCAGTTGATGCCACTAAAACACTCGTGTGTTCCTTAGTACTTTCAAGACTGGACTATTGTAACTCAGTTCTGTCTGGTTCGTCTCAATATCTACTCCAGAAACTTCAAAAAGTTCAAAACACAGCTTCTCTGATCATCCTTAGAGTACCACTATCAGAGCACGCCTCCCCCGCTCCATTCAAGAGCGCACTTAAAACCCACCTCTTTCAACTGCAAGGACAGACTTAAAGACCTAATAATGTTTCCTTACCTTAAATATTTACAACATGTTTTCTGGTTTCTAATTTCGTGGTGTTTGTTTTTATTTTTGTAATCATATCATTATATATGTTTTTAAGTGTTGTCAAATGTTGTAAAGCGCTTAGAGTTTCTAAAGATTAGGCGCTATAAAAAGTCCTCATTATTGTTATTATTATTATTATTATTATTATTATTATAAAGACAATATAAGTTATGTTCATCTTTTATTCCTTCAACAACTTTTGCGTCGGTGTGATATGCGTATAAGATTGTATGTACTGTTTCTTTCAATGGCCTACATATTGCATGTATAGACCAGTATATCTTATTAGAGTCTTCATTAGCCATAACACGAATCTTATAAATAGAACGTATTTTGTATACAGACTTTGACGCGAGTTTGTTTTTCTTGTTGTATTCAGTACTCACTATTAAATTTATAATATTGTGCTGTATTTTATACATGTAAGCTGATGTTACTTATTTAGATGTTGTATTACATATAAGCTGATGTTACTTATTTAGATGTTGTATTACATGTAAGCTGATGTTACTTATTTAGATGTTGTATTCAATAAAAAATTGATTGATTTGAAAATGTTCGGCCTTTAGCAGAGGAATGCAAATGCCCCGTTTAGACAACAGCAAAATCTTGCTGATAGAGCGGTTTTCATAACACAGTTGAAGATGCAAAATCTTGCTGATAGAGCGGTTTTCATAACACAGTTGAAGATGCAAAATCTTGCTGATAGAGCGGTTTTCATAACGCAGTTGAAGATGCAAAATCTTGCTGATAGAGCGGTTTTCATAACACAGTTGATGATGCAAAATCTTGCTGATAAAGCGGTTTTCATAACGCAGTTGATGATGCAAAATCTTGCTGATAGAGCGGTTTTCATAACGCAGTTGATGATGCAAAATCTTGCTGATAGAGCGGTTTTCATAACGCTGATAGAGCGGTTTTCATAACACAGTTGAAGATGCAAAATCTTGCTGATAGAGCGGTTTTCATAACGCAGTTGATGATGCAAAATCTTGCTGATAGAGCGGTTTTCATAACGCAGTTGATGATGCAGAATCTTGCTGATAGAGCGGTTTTTATAACGCAGTTGAAGATGCAAAATCTTGCTGATAGAGCGGTTTTTATAACGCAGTTGAAGATGCAAAATCTTGCTGATAGAGCGATTTTCATAACACGGTTGAAGATGCAAAATCTTGCTGATAGAGCGGTTTTCATAACACAGTTGAAGATGCAAAATCTTGCTGATAGAGCGGTTTTCATAACGCAGTTGATGATGCAAAATCTTGCTGATAGAGCGGTTTTCATAACGCAGTTGATGATGCAGAATCTTGCTGATAGAGCGGTTTTTATAACGCAGTTGATGATGCAAAATCTTGCTGATAGAGCGGTTTTCATAACGCAGTTGATGCAGAATCTTGCTGATAGAGCGGTTTTTATAACGCAGTTGATGATGCAAAATCTTGCTGATAGAGCGGTTTTTATAACACAGTTGAAGATGCAAAATCTTGCTGATAGAGCGGTTTTTATAACGCAGTTGAAGATGCAAAATCTTGCTGATAGAGCGGTTTTTATAACGCAGTTGAAGATGCAAAATCTTGCTGATAGAGCGGTTTTCATAACGCAGTTGAAGATGCAAAATCTTGCTGATAGAGCGGTTTTCATAACGCAGTTGAAGATGCAAAATCTTGCTGATAGAGCGGTTTTCATAACGCAGTTGAAGATGCAAAATCTTGCTGATAGAGCGGTTTTCATAACGCAGTTGAAGATGCAAAATCTTGCTGATAGAGCTGTTTTCATAACACAGTTGAAGATGCAAAATCTTGCTGATAGAGCGGTTTTCATAACACAGTTGATGCAAAATCTTGCTGATAGAGCGGTTTTCATAACACAGTTGAAGATGCAAAATCTTGCTGATAGAGCTGTTTTCATAACACGGTTGAAGATGCAAAATCTTGCTGATAGAGCTGTTTTCATAACACAGTTGAATATGCAAAATCTTGCTGATAGAGCTGTTTTCATAACACAGTTGAAGATGCAAAATCTTGCTGATAGAGCTGTTTTCATAACACAGTTGAAGATGCAAAATCTTGCTGATAGAGCGGTTTTCATAACACAGTTGAAGATGCAAAATCTTGCTGATAGAGCGGTTTTCATAACACAGTTGATGATGCAAAATCTTGCTGATAGAGCGGTTTTCATAACACAGTTGATGATGCAAAATCTTGCTGATAGAGCGGTTTTCATAACACAGTTGATGATGCAGAATCTTGCTGATAGAGCGGTTTTTATAACGCAGTTGATGATGCAAAATCTTGCTGATCGAGCGGTTTTTATAACGCAGTTGAAGATGCAAAATCTTGCTGATAGAGCGGCTTTTATAACGCAGTTGAAGATGCAAAATCTTGCTGATAGAGCGGTTTTCATAACGCAGTTGAAGATGCAAAATCTTGCTGATAGAGCGGTTTTCATAACGCAGTTGATGATGCAAAATCTTGCTGATAGAGCGGTTTTTATAACGCAGTTGATGATGCAAAATCTTGCTGATAGAGCGGTTTTTATAACGCAGTTGAAGATGCAAAATCTTGCTGATAGAGCGGTTTTCATAACGCAGTTGAAGATGCAAAATCTTGCTGATAGAGCGGTTTTCATAACGCAGTTGAAGATGCAAAATCTTGCTGATAGAGCGGTTTTCATAACGCAGTTGATGATGCAAAATCTTGCTGATAGAGCGGTTTTTATAACGCAGTTGATGATGCAAAATCTTGCTGATAGAGCGGTTTTTATAACGCAGTTGATGATGCAAAATCTTGCTGATAGAGCGGTTTTTATAACGCAGTTGAAGATGCAAAATCTTGCTGATAGAGCGGTTTTCATAACGCAGTTGAAGATGCAAAATCTTGCTGATAGAGCGGTTTTCATAACACAGTTGAAGATGCAAAATCTTGCTGATAGAGCGGTTTTCATAACACAGTTGATGCAAAATCTTGCTGATAGAGCGGTTTTCATAACACGGTTGAAGATGCAAAATCTTGCTGATAGAGCGGTTTTCATAACACAGTTGAAGATGCAAAATCTTGCTGATAGAGCTGTTTTCATAACACAGTTGAAGATGCAAAATCTTGCTGATAGAGCGGTTTTCATAACACAGTTGAAGATGCAAAATCTTGCTGATAGAGCGGTTTTCATAACACGGTTGAAGATGCAAAATCTTGCTGATAGAGCCGTTTTCATAACACAGTTGAAGATTGATTGCGATCCAACCATCTGTTCCTGCAACATCCGTTTCTTTTCCGTTGCCTTCTTTCTAGACCAATTATAGAAAAGGCAGTAATGTATACTTCAGATAACACAAATCAAGCCGATCATTGTTGATTATGAATACAGTCCTATTGATTGCGATATTTTTTCTGGTATATAATTTGTACACGCGTTATATTTATTTAATTAGTTTCAGCTTTAATTCGGAGATTTCAAAATCCTTTCTTGTTTTTTTTTTTTTTTTTTTCAGCAATCCCCATTACCTGGAAACCAAGATGGGGCTCGACAGATTATAAATCTTCTATCGGTTCTGCGTCTCCTTCCTATCACTTGCCCGCTCCAAAACCAAAAAGAAGAAGAAAATAAACGAAGAAGATAAAAGAAAATAAAAATAAAAACAAAAAGAAACAACAAGAAACAAGCATATAACTTAAATTTCAAAATATATAATTATGTTAATCCTGTTGTTAACGATCACAGCGCCATTCAGTTAAGAAAGATCAAAACTTTAAATTGTTGAAATTTCAACCTGAACATAAGTTTCATGCTCATTCTATTTAGTAACTTGGGAACATGGGTTTATTCTTGCTATGATGTACAATTGTAACACATGTCAAAGATCAAAAGATTTTAATATTAGTCGAAAAATAGAATTTTCATTCCTATTTACTCAATATAACATGATCAATATCTTTGGAACTGACTGATACAGTGTAATAACCAACAGCGACTACTGTCTTGTTTATACGTTTGACCGACCAATATATTGTTAAATGTAATAAGCCGGGACTTGAATGAGTTGTAAATGACCACAATGTGTCTCTCAGTTATGAAACACACACACACACACACACACACACACACACACACACACACACACACACACACACACATATATATATATATATATATATATATATATATATATATATATATATATATATATATATATAATGTAAAGCATTTATGGCCTACTTTGTAATTCATTGAAAAAAAGAGATGATACGTTTAAAATTGAATTTGTTTAGCTTTTGTGGCCCTGAATTTAATTGCTCATGGACACTTTCACATCTTGGTTTATGGATATGACTGTGTTTGGAGCCGTGTGGCGGCTGTAACAACAAAAGATGAATACAGCGGTGCACATATTTATAGTCTTGCTTCTTCATTAGATTAAAAACTGTATATTTAATTTTTTAAGGTAAAAAGACAGGCGCATAGACACATACATCGATGGAGAGACAGACCAGTCGATAGACAGATTTTTAATCAGATACCTGGCTGGTTTCTCTACTGATGCCGTTGCCAAGTCATTAGTTTAATCTCACCTTTACTAGTATAGTGATCGACACTTTTGCAAAGGCTGTCGAAACTACAGACTGAATAGATTTGTGTAACATAATATTGGAGAATATTGATCGTAGAGTATACATCTGAGAAAGATACACGCACACTTGAAAATAGGTCATAAATCATGTAGTAATGAAGTTCTACTGCAGCGTCATTTAAAATTACAATATTTTATGGCCATCATTTTGAACAGCCTCCAACAATGGCTACATACATACATACATACATACATATATACATACATACATACATACATACATACATACTTTGCATTGTTTATTTATTTATTTATTTTTTTCATTATATGCTGTGGATAATTATATTTTGGACTTGACCTTGTCCAAGTCAAGTTAACTTTCTACCTGACCTGAATGATTGAGTCGAGTCTTAATTCTGTAAACAACTAATACATAGCTAATTTGATCTCTATTGGTATAGGTTAACTATTAGGATTATTATCTTTACCTGAGTTCAATGATATTAAGCTTACTATGTTCGTTATTATATTTTTTTTAGTATGTTACGACCATGTAGTTTAATTACTTGTGTGTTAAAATTTGAATTCTTTTTATTCCATTTTTGTATCATTGTATATTATTATGATGATGATTATGTTCACGGGATCTGATATTTTTGAAAGAAACATCTTGTTTATTTAGAACGTAAATATGACTCTCGTCGTGCGTAAGCATCATTTTAGATTGCCGACTGGATAAACAACCGGCGTAAACGATTGGTTGTGGCCAAGGTCATTTCTACGCACATATGTTTACATCGTGTACTGCGATTGTTAGATGATGAAATAACCATGCGTTCTTCGTGCGCGTGCATGAAATGACGTTTTGGTTCGGTTTAAAAACACTTAGGTCCCTGTGAAATAGTCAGAGTCGTTCTTATACCTTGAGAAGAAGGTATTATTTTTCTTGTGCTGGTAAGAGTTTATTTTTCTTTACATCTGTAGAGCTCGAGATGTGTCCTGTTATAGATGACAGCTATAGGAGTTCATCTACTTTTTAAATAATAATTTATTTTTCCCTGGAGAACTACACAAGTGGTTTAGGACAAAGACATTCAGTGAATTTCATTCTAAATTGGAATAATACAGTACAAATTGTGGTTCAACGTGAAATTCTGGACATTTGTGTAAAGACTTCACCTGACGTCATCATCCTCCATCTTGGAACGTCATTAAGATTCGATCCTGGATTCAGTTAAAATTATTTAGTGATAGGACTTGTATTTTTTTCAGTTCTAGGATAAATGTTTGGATTTTCTTCACAAACCGTAAGTCCCATTTCATATTTTCACCTTTTCACCGTGTTTTCTAGGGAAATAAATTATTTTTGTTAAAACTTACAAAGCTTGTTGTCTTCACTCTTTTCTTTTGTTACTTTTGAACGAGCCGATACGTAACAAGTATTAGACCTTCTAGTTATAACTAAGATTTTATCTTGTAAACATTTGGAAGCTTCAGAATGAAATTTCCCTTAGGTAATAGTTTTTTGTTTATCTTTAAAAATAGACGATGCTAATTGTGACTTGAGGTTAGGTGGGACTATATAATCTTGCTACTGGAAAAAAAGTATTTATTCGTGCTTTAAGATCTGAGCAAAATCAGTTGTATTATTATTGTGTCCATTATTTCATTTGGGCTGGAGTTTATTTATCCAAATTATTTTAATTCAAGTGATTCCTCTCTGGAAATACAAACATAACATTGTTGGAAAGAGACATTAACTGGGAATTATAGTGAAATTCAAATAAGGGCATATTATTGGATTATATTAATGTGATTCAACAAAAAATGTTGGCACGTCACCACGACACATACCACCACAGGCATATCAGCACTTCTAACGTTGGATTATTTTAGAATACCACTAAAGTTTGTTTAAAACTTTAATCATTAGGACTTGTGTTCGCAATTCTAAGATTAGTTGGAATTTATTTCGCAATACAGTAAGTTCTTTTTACAATTTTCACTTTGTATTATAGGGAAATGAATTATTTGTTCAATTTTGCAGAACTTCTTGATTATCTCTTTTCTGTTTCTTATTTTAAGACCAAAGAGTCGTAATAACACACACACACACACACACACACACACACACACATACACACAGAGTTTTACAGGCAGAGATATATGTAACGCAAGTATCTTCTATACTCACCACACAGAGTAAGTAAGACTTTAGGGCAGTGTTCAGAAATTTGCCAGAAAACAAGGAAAGGGATTTCAGACCTAGAGTTGCTGTGTTCAGTCAGCAAGTTTTTCACTTTCCCATACCAATACACACGTTTGAATATTTTTCTAGCATTCCGAGTAATAAAAGGTGGGATACAAACAAAATGCCACAGACAGAACAGCAGTACGACAAATAATCAATTAAAAATATATTTGTACGTTTTGAACATTCATATTTCTTTTATTTACGCGGATGAATCTTATGTAAACTCGGAAATATGGCCAGAATACAAAAATTTCATAGATTGTGAAATTAAACTGAAAGCTAGAAAATATATGGCAATAAACAGACCCGAAGTTCCTGACAGCGCCAAGGCTGATTTTTCATGTCTGGTGCACTGTGTGTTATCATGTACAAACATTCCTACTCTAACACAAATTAACACGTAGTTCACAAATTTGTATACTGTTTTGTTATTTGTTTTTCTTTCTCACACTATTTAATTCTATTTTGTTGACGTTGTTGTTGTTGTTGTTGTAGATTTCCATTTTCATTCAGTCATATAAATAGTTAAGAATTTATCTTACATTATGTTGTGTTACGTGTTTGTTTTATTTTTGGTTTTTGTGACTTTTTCCCTTGCTGGAGATATAGATTCCCCCCCCCCCTTCACACACATGTTTGGTTTAGAATCTCTGTAGAATAGGAATCAAAATTTCTCTAACCTGTACATTGATATTCTCTCTCCATATATAACCTTAATGTAGTTTGCTGTAACATGTTTTTACTTCAGTGACTGACAGGAGACGAAGATGATTACATAGAATTGGCATGTTGGAAATCTTTCCCACTGTATTATTACGACCCAGGACAGTTCTCGGTCTCGCTCTTCTCAAAGTGTACGAACTTGCATAGCAGCCGTGTCGACTCATTTGAGAACACCGCGCGTTTTCTGGAGTGGTACTTGATAAACGGTTTTATATGCGAAAATAGTCCAATATCCACAAACTGGTTCATCATGTAACCTGAACGCAGTCTACACCAAATAAAAACCGGTGTTATTTACCATGAAGTTTCACGCACTCGTATCTAGTGATCACAATTTGGTTTGCCAAAGTACTCAAGAAACTAAGTACGCAGATCAAATGGACAGCGCTGTATCGTATATGCGAAATTCCAAGTCACCGCTAACCAGTCGAACGGATTTAGACCCATTTTTATTGGAATTCATGTTCTCCTCGGTGGGTACAACCAACTATTGTTAAAAGCATGGTCTTAGTGACCTAGTGTTCAAACTAATGTCTTCACGTGCACTTGAATATAGTCATAAAATTTTATCGGCGTGTTCACATTTTAATCACAATACACAGAGGGTACATCAGTAACGTATACTGCACAGCAATAACTAGGTAGATCACCGACTTGGATATAGCGTGTGTGACTGTCTTTTTGTATGCAATTGGGTTGTAGCCATAAAGACAAAATATGTATGTTTTAAGTAATGCTAGAAAACATAAGATTTCCAGACCGTTCAAACTTGGGTGTCAACCGGTAATCTGAAAAACTTAGAACAGTTGACTCTGTGTGTGTGTGTGTGTGTGTGTGTGTGTGTGTGTGAGAGAGAGAG
>JAECUM010043812.1:0-28059 GCA_016617855.1 Megalonaias nervosa
CTGATTTATCAAAATGGCATTTTCCAGAACTCCTTTGAATAGTTCACAATAGTCCCAAAATATTATTTTAGTCCAATGAGTACTTTTTTGTTCCAGTGAATAATCTAAATAAATATAAATGTTTCCTCTCAAATAATATACAAACACAACTAATTACGTCTGCAGACACATGTTACAACAACAACAAGAAATAAGGCTGACTAAACTGTCCAGCTCCATGCACTTATATACAAGCATAAGGGGTGAGAACGCATTTTCTACTACTCGCCTGACAAACCAAATCCAATGGAAAATAACTTAGTTCTTCTAAAACGCCACCTGACCCTAATAGCCAGTGAGAAATTACCCTAAAGTTGTCAACAGGTTTTATTATTAATCTTTGTTTTTTGTCGATCGTAAACATTATTTTTAGGTTCCAGCCAATCTACACTTAACGTCTTAAAATTGAATTTTACACGGATGTAAAACATAGCTATTGGTTATCTTAACAGTCATGAAAAAAATACACATAATACAGATACAATTGTATGCCGAGAGTTACAAGAAAAAAATATATAAACGTAAGAAACTTCACTCAGAATATATATATATCTATATATATATATATATATATATATATATATATATATATATATATATATATATAGAGAGAGAGAGAGAGAGAGAGAGAGAGAGAGAGAGAGAGAGAGAGAATTGTAAATATACATTAAACAGAACGGAAAGTGCTATCGCTGGATTCTGTGGAAGAATTCTTGATAATAGTAGGCAGAATTAATATTTAATCAAATAATAATATCATACAGTTTAGAGAATTTTTAATTCGTACACTACCGAGATTCGAACGCTGGTCCGCGGGTAAACGACACCCATCGCCTTGCCTGCACGCACCAGCCCATATTCCTTCACGACTAATCATTCATCACCAAAAAATGATGCGACTGAATCGGTGTTATATGCACTCGTGCGTAGCAGACACACTCGCTAGAAGATTTAAGGGCCTGGCAAAACTTTTTAACCGGTTTTAACGGTAGATCTTTATTCTTACCTGACATTTGGATGACTTCCGACACGTTGGACCTGTACACAGATGCTTCTGCATCAGTCGGATACGGTGCAATCCTAGGCACACACTATTTCTATGGCATTTTGGGATCAGACATGGGCATATCAAAATATAACGCTTCTAGAATCCTACCCCATCGTTCTGGCAGTTGAGATCTGGGGAGAACACTTATCCAATAAATGTATGTATTTCCACACTTAATCAACAAGAAATATGCGGCATGTCCGATATCCATTTTTGTTTTTGCAGTTGAATATGTGCACAAACTTAACGGATAGACTTACAGTTTCTATGATGCATGCCATCTCAGACCATTTTAGGCGTACTATGTATTCGGCCATGTTTATATTGGCTTTCCATGCCTTTCACAGAATAGGAGAGATTACAGTGCAAACAACTGCACATCAGAATGACAATTTGATACAATTATCTCAAGTCACTTTTTTCCACAAGTGTCCTACAATCACTTTCGACATTTCAAACACGGCTCGGGACAACCACATATATTACATGTTCCTGCTCAACAAAATCATGCGACATGTCCGATGGCTCATTTACAAGCATACCTAACCCTAAGGGGTAATACGGTAGGACCGCTTTTTATGAGCCAAAATGGGCAACCAGTTTCCAGAGTAGAATTTAGTACAGAACTTAGAAGAGTGCTTTACTTTTGTGGATTTAACTCGAACCATTTTAAGTCCCATAGTTTCAGAATTGGGCCCGCGACTGAGGCGGCCAGACAAGGTTTCAGTGACAACCAAATAAGGGATTTAGGTCGCTGGAGATCAGATGCATTTAAGAAATACATAGCGTTAGGCTAAAGGGTCTCAGCTACTTAACACTTCAATCACTTTTTCTATGATCGTCATTCTGCCGTGTGTGCTACTTTCTCTTTCAGGTCTCGTGGGTTTCACAGACCTAGACTCATGGGCATCGACCGTGCTTTGCTGGGATATCATTCACTCGACCCGGACTAATCTGTGTCTACCTGCCTATTCGACCGTCAGGAGCGTATGAGGGTACTCTAACAGCTCCGGAAGACCAACAGCGCATTTAGGAAGTGCGCTCATACGTTTTAAAGTTTATTCCCATTTCTCCATACATGCTGGATATATCCAATTGCCGGGGAGTACGAGGGTGCTCTACTATCCCAGCACTACAGAATTCATCGGTTTAATTTTGATCAACATTGATGCTGGTCATTTTTGTTCTTTGCCCCTCCCGCCTTTTTTGTGGCTGCCAGAAATGCAGCAAGCTCTATTTGCTGTATTTCTGTTTATGGCGGTTGCAGCCTCAAATAATTTCTGTATCATACGCTATGTCTCATTGTTCAGTTTCTTAGCACGTTTACTCTATAGACTTTGTCCAAATAGTTATGTTATGCTGTAAATACATAGCACATTTTTGGTTGAATAATATCATATATGTTCAATACAGAGTCATGAAAGTGGCCAGCATCAAACACAACGTTTGTCTTTGTTTTAATTATGTACCCATACACTCTGACTTTGTAACATTTGCACGACTGATCTATGGAATTCTGTCTTTCACTCTCTATCTTCCTTTGGACTCTATCGACGTCGGAAAGAGTAGGCTGGTGTATGCACATTTAATTTTACAATCTCATCCAACAAGTTAATAATATAGAACCCTGTGTTTTCGTTCACTTTCTTTCTGACAACAACTTGCACCCCGCTTCTACAGTCTAAGAAACACATCATATATATATATATATATATATATATATATATATATATATATATATATATATATATATATATATATATATATATATATATATATATATATATATATATATATATATTGTATACATGTATGAATTATAGGACGTGTATGGGGTTGTTCGGAATATCAAGGATTTCTAGGTATATGATGCCGTTACAGGTTATGTTGTATAGATATAAGGTAAAAATTGGTAACATCGTTAGTCATCTCAGCTCTTCAGAAGGTCTTACAATTCTTTAACTGGTTTGTTGTATAAAGTCAAAAGGGTAACATCTTTCTAATATCGGGCAAATATTTACCAAATAAAACGCATTCTGTTAGAAATGTAACAATTTTCTTTGTTCTTACACCAACAAAACTTGTCTTGCCTGATTTCATAAAAACATCTGTCTTATAGGGTGGAAGGCGATATAGGTTGTTTGGTCAGATGTTACAGGGAGTTTGACCTTACTAAATAACTACCAAACCTACATTTTTGATATGAAACAGCCAATGTTTTAAACAGGAAAATTACAACATTCCATGTATGTTCAAGACTGGACCAATTTTGAAAAACAATAACCATATACACGGCTGGATGTACATAACGAACATATATTGTTATTTTTGTTTTATAATATTTGATCTGTAGGCTCGGTAGGCCCGTTTTGACAAATACAATAGGAAAGAATAATAACTATATTTCTTCAATGGTACACCATTCAAATTAATGACCAGGTCCATTCTGTGTTGTGGTATTTTTTACCTTCAACAAGTTCGCTAATTGTCGTATATTTGAAAGGGCAAGACATCACAACGGCTAAGTAGTTCATGCCGTCCCTGTTATGCCAATAACAAATGTAAGAGCTATATTTGCATCAACAAGTAAAAGAATCTCTTGCTCCAAGGTTACTCAAAGCCTGTCACTTCCATCAGGTCTCAATGGTGTAAGATAATTAAACTGGCTTTTCAAACAAATGTTTAAATCTTGTCAATTGCAAACTGATTTCGAATTCGTATCAGCAATTTATAACATGTCCTCTTCGATATTTTAGACAATAATGCGCTGTATTTATCGTTTCATTACTTTTTCTCAGTTTGGGAATTTTAATGCAGAAGTGTATGCAATAAAAAATGAATCATTCCTTCAATAATTGACTTTGTGAGCAGATAATAAAATTATTTACCATTATCCATGTAAAATACACTCCCACTCTCCGATTTAACGATAGAAGCATCGGCATCTAGCGGTGACTTCAAGTATAAATCACAATTTCGATATGTAGAATTATTTCTGAAATTTACAGAAACACAACCAACTTCTGCACATTGACTGCAGATGTGTACTTCAGTCCAAGAACTTGTTGTTTTGAAAATGTTTTGTACCCAATATCCTTCTAATTTCCGGAATATCATGCTGTGAACTTCTCCTTTTATGTCCTGGACGCAAATGCTAAAACTTAGAATGTATATTATCAAGTATACTGAAGTAAATAAAACATTTTATGAAAACATCTGAAGAATGCTCACTTCCTTCAAGAAACCAGGTTAGGTTGACTGCATTTAATATTTGCACTAATATTTAATAAAACACACTTAGATTTCACGCTGTGTAACTAAATTGTTTAGACAATTAATACAAGCATATTTGAATTTCACAACGAAGTATATGTATTGAGAACTAAAATAGAGTGAAAATGACATCTTCAAGCGATGGTTTCAAATAAAGATTCTTTCAAGGTTCTTTTAATGTAGGTCATCATCTAATTTTGAGATTTCTAGGACCATGTGCCAAAGTAGTCTCCTGATAGTCTGTATAGTAATTCTGACGAAAGATATAATTTAAAAAATGATTTATGATTAGAAAAATGAAACGAATGAACAATGTTTTGGATAATTGAGGAAACATATGGAGAGGTTAAAATACGATTAAATTAAATCAGGATAGGTCACAATTGTTTGACAAATCAAAATTGAAGGAAAATTATTTGCATTCTTTCTTATGTATTGACGGAGACAACAGAGTAAACCATGTGACTTCTAAATTATAACTATCTAGCAACAATGTACTGCATGCTCTCATTTTCCTAAAAATTAAATGTTTAAAAGTTTATAAACTAAACGAAAATTTTAAAATAAAATCATGTAGATAAATCGTTCACTAAAGCGTCCTGCAGTTGATGTAATCAATAATCTTCTGCGTTGATGACAGTCCAATCAAATGCACCTGTTTGTGCGATGTCAGCATGACCAATACTATTGAAAAGATGCAATCTTTGTATTGATTTCTTTTTTAAAATGATATTTTTTAAATAGTCTTATTCCAGTTTGAATTGTCCTCGTTTTAGCAACGGCAAATCAAAAACTACAAAATGTTGTAAAATATGGATTAATTCAAGAAATATTTGAATAAGTTTTACAACGTCATAGCTCTCAAATATTATAGCACATTGTCAGTTGTTAATTTACATACCCATTTTGTAGATAAAATTAATGTTTCTATGTTTGTCTTAAAAGTTGTCTTACATTTTACTTGTTTCTAGAAATTTGTTGACATACTGCACTTTATTGACCCTTACGGAACTTCATATAAATACAATACAAATTACTCGATATGTAAATATTCTACTTTCACCAACTGTCCGTCTAAATACCTGCTTCCATTGATCTGTAAATGTATGTGTTTACGTTTTTAAGTATGTGGGTATGTCTGTCTGTGGAGAACATGAACGTTATTGCAGGCAATGTTTGATGTTTCATGCCTACGTTATAACAATAGTTTAATATATATTAATATTAGATCGCATCTGCGTCAAGTGTAGACATTTAGTAATATGCCTAATTCCAAAAATACTCTAGATAGTTGCATTGTTCACTTGTTATCTCTTGCCCACGCCTACTCGACTACTAAATTCTCTGTTTCAAAATCAAATAACTATTACGGTTACGTAGGTCTGGGTTTGCTCTAATTTGAATGATATATTTACTGGTATCATAATTTTAGTGTCCCACTGATGTAACGAACAAAAAATGAAACCAAAGAAAAAAGTGAATATGTGGTGATTACAATCTAGTCCACATTTAGATACTAATAATTACTTTTGGCTCCGTAACCCTCAACCCAATAAAAAGTATTGAATCTGTTCAAAGTCGTAAGCTTGGTGGAACTTTAGACGATATTAAAACCCCAATAAACTAAGATACACACAGAATCAGTGTTCACTCTTAAAATTATCCAGACTTGATTCTTGTATGGTTTTCTATCAATTTATAGCAAATGTAACAAATCAACAATACAAAAGGTTTATATACAGATCATTCTGTAGTCCTGTTAGAACTTTTGCATTAATTTGTGAATGGGATTCAGAATTTGGTGATTTAACAAATCGTCGTTAATGCGCAAAGTTATATACATGTGAAACCATTGGAGATGCGGTTCAATATTACAGAAAAGTCCTAATCAAGGATACTCAAAACGCCAGTTTTTGCAATTATCAGTATACTATTGGTCATTAGTTTTCATTGTAAAGGGAGGAACCGTAAAACATTCATGTAGACGAAAGCAAAACCGTGAGAAAGAGGAGTCTAATTTGGTTATAAGAACTCATGAACTAAGAAAACAAGCTGATAAGGTATATTACAATTTGCTTACGAAAACGCAGGAAATTTAATATTGTTTAGGGAGGAGAAATAAGAGACGGGGGTCTGCTAAGAACCAGGGGAAGTGGATCGAGAATTGTGAAAATCCTACAAAATAAGTATTTTATTAATTTATATAACATGAGGTTGTACAAATCAATTAATTAGTTAATTAGCAAAGGGTGATGCAGACAATTTAACTAAAGAAGAAGTTATTTTAGTTAAAACATTAATTGACATTTTGTCTTTTTTCAGGAAATGGAAAGTATTAATGTAGAATATTTTTACTTTGAAAACCATCATGCCTGTCAATGATTTTTGCAGGGTGATTAGAAAGCAAACTCTGGAAAGATGATATTTTATGCAATCTTAAATGCATAATGTAACGTAACATCAAAGTCGTAGGTATTGAGTGCAGTTGTTAGTGGGTTTTTCAAGTAATTGTTGGCTATAAAATGCTTCAAATATAATGTGTGCATCAAGAAAGATGCCAGTTCCTTTAGAACTTAAGTTTTAAACATGCATTTCTAAAGATCATGAATCCAGTCAAGAAGAATGTTATGTCCGTCGTTTCCCCCTAATTGTGCCAAGAAAATAACACATTTTGAATTTATACAAGTATGTCACCTTGTTTAAGTTTAATTATCATTAATTTTGAAATGGACGATAACATTTTCATAAGGTCTATTGCTACTTCTATGGGGTTGAACTAAAGTAACAAGATATAGTAAAACCTAACAAGCAAATCAAGTTTCCAAAATATAAATTTGTTTAAATAAAAATAAAATCAAACAAAGTGAAAGGATTAAAAATAACATACAGTTTGTGAATTCATAGAATGTGATCCTAATAATCCTAATCTTGTACAATCGATTCCTCACAAATCAGGAAACTGTTCGAATGTATGCCAATCTAAGCTTGCATATCGATTATGTGTTACTGTGATAACACTGAATTCAGCAGAATTATTAATCGAAAGGATATTACTTTAATGCAATCTCGTGAAAGAAGAATACCACTGAAGTTCTCGAAAGTTTCACATAATCAGATTGAATGATTGAATGTTCAAGTCCTTGAATATAATCACTTAATCCTCAAAGTACTGACTATTTAAATCAAAGAATATTCACTTTGCTATATCCAACAGCATGCAAATCACAAACTCCTCTCTGACTCTTACTAACGCTGTGTATGACTGAAAGAATAAACATAGTGAGTGTATCTTCATTATATAGTCTCCTTTTGCATTTCAAATAAACAAATATGATTCAGCAAAATTTCTCTATCAATTAAATCTTGTCACTTCAACAAAACGCAAACAGTCGAAACAAAAGCAGTCCCGCACTGACTTACAAATCTGATTGAATCAATCAAATGTTAGGAGGTGCGTGAATGCCTTCTGCAGGGCAAGTGTACTACGAATTCCACGCTTGTTTAAGTAACCCTCAATCAGACTAACGTTTCGTTCTGAGCTGCTTAGTTGTTGATTTCACTTTAGATCAACCTTATCATGAATGGAATTCTTACAATGGAGAATGCATGTAGTTTTACGATAGAATTAACTACTGAATTAAAAGATATAAAATATAACTTCATAGTCTCAAACGACTGAAATAATAATTATATTAAAAATTTAAACGATGATGCATAATTCTGTAACACTATTCATGTAAAATGCCATATTTATTAAGCTATGTATGATTTGAAATATTTGCTGTGAATACTAAAGCAGAATCTTGATATTTCATATTCCAAATGGCTGATAAATTCTCTTCAATTGTTTCTTACAGTAATATTGTATGTGCTTTTCACATACGTAATAAAAAATAGCTTGTAAGGCAGTTTGCTATTAGCTGTCAAGAAGAAAGACTGTTCGTCCTTTCCCTCTCATTGTGACACAAGTTATATATTTTATGACTCATTTTCTGTCTGCGTTGAACCTCCGTTACATTATTATTATTATTATTATTATTATTATTACAAGCATTTTTGTTGTTAATTCATTCATCCGATTCTATAAATAAGCGCTTCTTAAACCCTTCATAGCTATTAAAGCACAATGTTATCTATTCAATCCTGTGAAATATTAATTTTGCACTTTCACTTTATTTGTCCAAATCTGGTTTGTAAAATATCGCGTAATCCTTCGACAGCATTAACAACTTCGGCGCTCTTTTAATATTTGTAAGAACTTTACCTTGTAATCAAAGTTTCTAAACTCTGCTCGTTTTACCTCATGTGTATTTTCCTAAGTCCGAAAGTTCAGCCTAGTGGTAGTTTTAATATGGCTGTTACTACTCCATGGCCTTAAACTAAGTAAAAGAAAGAAGCAAAGCTAAGAAGTTTTGTAAAACTTAAGAATTTAATTTAATTAGGTATAAAATTAAAATTTAACAGGAACTAACAATATATTGTGAAATAAACCCAAAATAATCCTAAATGTTATATCACAAGAAAGAATAGAATGTTCCGAACGAATTCCAGTTCTTGAATGTGATGAAGGGCCAACAGTCTTAAATGTGCTGAAGTGCCAAGAGTCTTGAACGTGTCAGAGTGGCATTTTCCATAATGTATTTCAATGAATTCACCGAAATTCCAAGATGTTGCTTTAATCCAGACAATCATATGAACACTTCGTAATTCCAATAAAATAATGTAAATAAATTATTCCTCTAAAATTAGATCTAAACACAACATTTAATACATCTGCAGGCTGAAGTTAAAACAGGAACAATAAAATGAATATGAATAATTATTCACTTCTATCCTTATGTAAAACTATACGACTCTATTGCGACTGTCGCAATACTTACCTAGCATTCCATTCTATTTTCGTTGAACTTTTCTCATCATCTGAGACAGAAAGAACGTGCTTCAGTAAAACCAGGTGGATGGGTTGGTGATGATAGTGGTCAATGTTCGGGGTTGTTTCTTGTTATATCTGCAATAATTTTAATTTTCAGATAATAGACTCCGTGTTCTTTAAATGATTTTAGTTAATTGCGGGTTTGTACATAACATTGTTCCAGTTGGTTTCACAAAAGTTACAATTATCCCAATATTGGAGGTTAACTTTGTAATATGCCAGACAAAAAAAAATTATTGACTTATAGTCTCACGACAATTATTTGGAAACTATTTGAATGAATTATACTACAAAGATGTGAAGTCAGAATTTTTGATAATCAATTTGGGTTTAGAAACAACATTCAACAGACTTATGCCTCTATGCCTTGATAGAAGTGTCAACTATTATTTAAAACATGATAGCCCTGTGTTTGCATGTTTCATAGACGCTACTGGGTATTTGATAGAGTTAGTCCAGGGACGGGCAACATACGGCCCGCGGGCCTGACCCGGACCGCGACGGGATTTTGACTGGCCCGCGGTCACATCCGGCCGCAATCTCCTACTACTTTCTTACTGCGTCGCAGTAACAGTGACTGTTAGTTATTCTTTGGTTGTTTTCGATTAAATTTAGAATTTACAATTGAATTTTTATCATGAATTTTGCCAAGGAACGTAAAGTTGACAGCGAGTGTCGCGCATTCAACAAAGATTGGATGCCTAAGTACTTTTTCACAGAAGTCGGCAAAAAAGCAGTATGTTTGCTGTGCAGTGAAAGTGTTGCTGTGTTTAAAGAGTACAACATTAGCCGCCATTATGCGACGAAACATGCAGGATATGGCAGTAATTTATCAGCAGCAGAACGGCAAACAAGAGCAACAGAACTGCACAGAAAACTTGTAAAGCAGCAGAATGTTTAAGGTATTGATTTAGTAATCCGGCCCACCAAGAACTTCATTTTCCCATATCCGGCCCGCCGACTAGAGAAGTTGCCCACCACTGAGTTAGTCCTTGGACAATTTTTAAAAAGTTACTGCGAAATCAAATATCCGTCGTACAGTTCCTACCCTAATTAACGGGTAGGGGAAATATTCATCATATGTGTGTTTGAAAGTGCAGTATTCAGTTCGTTTCATTATCCATTGGAATGACGCAAGAAGTTGTTTTTGCACCTTTGTTATTTAACAGATACATGGGCTATGTCAATAGTAAGTTGGATCAGTGTCGCGTTGGACTACAATTGCCATCATATGCTTTATTTCCTTAAAGGTAAGTTTCTCTGAGGATATGGCACTGATCTTATAAATCTTTATATCGCAAGTTTACAAAAGTTATTAAAGATACGTGAACGTTAAGCATTTGAGAATTATATCATATAATACACAGACAAATCGGTATTAGTCAACGCTTTGAAACTTGCTATCTACTCCATCTGTTCTTCGTAACGATCACGCTCAAACATGTCAATAGTTATACTTATTTTCACCATTTCCTAAATTCCAATTTGTCAGGTGAGGATGATATAATGGGACATTTGATATTAGTTGTGTACTCGTACAAACATGCCGTTCCATAAATTCAGAAATTGTCTTTAAATATTAAAATTCAATTATTCAGATCCTATTGCTGCACTATATGATGCACGCCTCTGACAAAATATTAGTGAAAGTATACAAATAAATTCAGTCATCATTTATAACAAGGGTCTTCGTTTACTATTAAACTTTCGAATATGGAACAGTGCCTATAACACTTGTGTAAACTATAATGCATTTAGTTTTGAAGAATTAGCAATAAAGTGTTTGTTTTCAATGATGAAAAGAATGTGCAAATGGAAAGCATTGTTTCTTGAATTTGCTTGATGGATCAAATTCGGTTGTAAATATCGAATATACTTTTATTCTTAACAATGACATATACATTCAGTATAGTATTAAATGATCATGGTTGGGTATTTATCGATGTATAAATTTTAACATAAAGTCCTTCGGACTTTATTTACTTTGTGAGTGATTAGGTAAAATTTACACATCGATAAATTCCCAACCACGATCATGTAATCCTTATAATTCCAATTTACTTCCTTTCTAACATCAGATTAGCAGATTTCATCAACAAAACATTCACTTTTATGTAGAAAGAAGTTTTCTTTCATTAACCTCTTAACTGCGATAGAATACATAGCCCGATCTTCGCTAGCCAAGATTTATCGATCCTTTGTATATAGTGATATGGGATAGAACGTCGTAGCGGATCATGCCAGTGATATATTGTTATGATCATTATTTCAATATATAAAAATTGGTTCTTGCAGTTAAACGAGGATATTCCTTTTGTTTTGAAAAATACGCTTGCGTACGGCATGTGTTGTTATAGCAACACTGTTCTTACTTTCTACGCATTTCGATCTTTCAAAAGCAAAATCGTGTCCATTTTTAGTGAGATCCTTTGCTTGACATATGACCCTGACCTTATAACAAGTAACATGTTGTCGAGGTGAAATGCGATAATTTCCGAAGACTGGCTTGTAAAGCCTACCATATGCCTTCTTCTGCAAAAACGGTGAGCGGTGGAGTGCAGGAAGGTCTGTGCAATTACATTGTTTTAACTTGTAATGGTCCATTTTAATCTGGGGTTTGTAAATTTTGATTGGAAATCACAGGAGTGGGTGGGTGGGTTTTTGTTGTTGCTATTATTAAGGTGTAAGGCGTTGATATAAATAAACCTTCACATCAAATGAAATGGAAACAGGGAACCAAAAGTAGTCCATAGAATTTATCGATGTGTATAAAATTCCAGATCAGTTATCACGTGACCGTTTACATCCAATCAAATTGCTGAAAATGTGTTCAATTCATAAAAATTGGAATTATTAGTTGTATATTTTTCTCAAACTTGTAAACAAGACTGCTAAAAGTATGTTTAATATACATCTATATCATTTATATTTAATTTACATGTGTTGTTCCTGTCTGATGGAGGTCAGAGTCATAAGATAATGTTCTCTACAATAAAAGTCAGTACTTGGCTATACGTGATGAGTATTTGGTAGAAACAACTCAAATACCCCTCTGTAAATATTGTGAGTAAAATGACTGCACAACATGCATATCTGATAATGATGAGCATAACATGTACTAAGTTTCATACAAATCATCTAAAATATGCAAGAATAGAGGCATTTAAAAAAATCTGTAAAACAATGCACACGGCTGTAAGTCATAACAGCATTTCAAAATCACTGGAGTATAAACCGCAAGGCAATCTGCATTCATAAAATACAGTAAAACCTGTGTTAACGTTCACCCGTGTTCAGCCTTCACGTGGTCACTGCGTTTAGTCTGGCAAATGTCCCATATAAATGCCCTGTATTTTATTGTTAGCAGCCAGGTGTGTACTAACCAAACAATGGTTTATCCCTGCCTCAAGTGGTCACTGGACCTATCAGTAGTGACCGCTCCAAATACGCAAATTTAACACATTTTTTTTTTGTTTAATCAGCAATACGTTGTTTAGATAAAGGTATATTAGAGTTCGATATGTTTTCATCTCAGGATACTCTTGTTTCATAGTTCCTACTTTTGTTCAAATTTAATGGAGACGGGTAATTCATCTGGTATACCAAATAATGAAAATAAATAAATAAATGGGTACAAAAATGTATCATATGTATTTGAAGAAAGACGAAACATTTTCCAAGATTAAGCTGAACATTTTGCGGTGAAATATGTTGGTAGAGACACAAAAACAGATATATTAATATCCAAAGAAACATGTACCATATCAAATAAATATGTTTATCTATCAATAAGCTTAATTGTAATTTCGCTTCCTTTAAATTTCTTATGTCTTTTAATACTCTCTGTCGCTTCATTCTAAAAAGTAGGAAAACTACCGTTGCCATTATTCGATCTTTTTAGATACATACATACATACATACATACATACATACATACATACTCAGGAAGCCAATAAATTACTTGAAATTATATTCACGAAAGTGTACGAGGCCGAGAAGTACCAGCGCCACTTTAAACAAGGTTTGATAATACCAATCTTTAAAGGTGTGAGGAAGAACAAAATTAGATATGAATAATTATTGTGATACAACAAGAGTTCCATTGTTTCAGAAAGTCCTAGAATAAATTATATACAATAGAATAGTTATATTTTCAAAACAGATTTCCTTTCCAAACCCATGGAAAAAGGGTTTTAGAAATAATTGCGGTAATATAACTTATGCTTTCTGTATCAAAGGATCTATATGCTATCAGATATATAGAGATACTATTGCCTATGTTAAATTCTGGGTTATTTTATAAGTTGTACAGTCTTGGAATCAAAGGGAAGACGCATCGTGAAAGTCTCGTTCGAGAGCATAACAAATTCTGTTTTATTTCCAGGCATGAACGTTTCATTATTAAGCAGGGTGTATATCAGGTATGCATCTTGTCTGCGTGGTTATTTCTTGTAATGATAGATGATTTGATCACTTAATTGGATCACACCTTGCATGGTCTAAAACTTGCCGATCTCCATCGGCCTTGTGTCTTATTAGTAGATGACACAGCTGTAATGTCTAATTCGCATTATTGGATGCAACATCTGCTTGATACAATTTCTAACTACGCGAGAACTTGGAGACTTAGATATAACGCAGATAAAAGTTGCACTATTTTGTTCACTAACAAAAGAACGACTGTTTTGTCCTCTTTAATGTTTAATAAGTCTCCAATTCCAGCAATCTAAAGTAAGAAGTATGCCGGCATACCTCTAACATACAACTTAAAACAAAACTACGCAATAAAAGAAGCACGCAATAAAAGCAAACGGTTGTTAAACTCTTTTATTTTATTGGTATCAGAGACGGCGGAATGAAGTCTTAAAAGTTGGAAAAGAATTATTCTACCTCCGGCTCTATATTGATACAAACTATGGTCAGGAACTTTACGTTCCTGTATGGAAGAACTCAGTTGTGGCAAAGGTATGCAGGGAGACATATGCAAGCTTCAGATAAATATTCGCCTACAGGGGCAACGTGCAGTACTTTAGGACTTTGGTCAAAGTACGTAGCGAAGGCGAATTTATCCTTTTTCAACCGACTGTATAGGTGCGAGTGATCTTTTACGTGGAAAATGATATTCTCTACGTTTATATCAGTATCTGACAAACCCTATAAAACCAGACATTGACAGAACAACTCAGAAATATGGTCTGGGAAGCGTTCTCTTAGACTACGCAGTAAGAGTCCAACCAGAAGGCCAAAGTGCTTAGAATCGACACGTTTTTGATATTTTTCAAAATCATAAAGAAACTACCTGGAGAGAAAATATTAAGTTAAGGGACGACTTAATTCCCTTCAGAAACATTCATTTGGATTTGAAACCAAGTGACATGTGGTTTGTTCGAGGCAAGTTTCCATCGATGTTATGTCCTCTCTCTGAAATAGTTGAACTATATGTCATGTCTGTTGGTAAACCTATGATATGTAAACTCTGTGGAAAAGAGACTGGCGACAGAGTGAAACATCTTATTTTAGGTTGCGAAATGCTACTTGCAGAACTCAACGTTTTCTTTAAGAGGGTAATTACACCTTAGATGTGGGAGACGACTTTGACTTATTCAATCAGGAAGACTATATATCGTTGGAGACACTTCTTGGAAGCATGGTTGACTGTTTGTTGTCCGTTGATGATGATATATGGAATAGACTCATGTTGGTGACGGCGATCAGTATAGCTTCCTTCTACAATAAAATGCATGCCCTACTATCTACCAACTTGTCTCAGCATAACATTGAAAATAAGTAGTATATTATCTTTGAATGAAACGAAATGTGTACAAAGTCTTGTCGTAAAAGTACCCAAAATTTAGTTGTATGACAAACCATGGAGATGTAAAGTTCTCTTGTTCATATAATATAATTATTACCACATATTGTCACCTCTGGTTCTCTTTTTCCATATAGGGCTTGTTTCATGTTATATATATATATATATATATATATATATATATATATATATATATATATATATATATATATATATAGAGAGAGAGAGAGAGAGAGAGAGATACATACATACATACATACATACATACATACATACATACATACATACATACATTTGTCTTGTAGTAAGAAAGATACATGTTACAATTTGTATGCAGTTTCCAATTTTGTGTCTTTCTTTTTATTTTGTCAGATTAGATATGGATATTTTATTTATTTAACTTATCAGCCACCAGCTTTAGAACTAATTATAGCATAATTCCCAAACAATTTCCAAACCATATATAAAACTCGGAGTCGTTCCTATTCCAGTGTTATTGTTAATCTTGTACAATGTATGCCTGATGTACTTACTGACATTCGCTGTGGCATTAGCAGTTGCAGGCAAATATGTAAAAAATTCTAGGGCGATATTATGCCAAGGAATATTTAGTTCCAAAATTTTATAGAGATAATTATATGACTGTATTTATTAATATGTTTCATCTTGTAAAGGTGTTAATTGACGCATTATATCTCTTATATATGTTCTCTGTTCTTTGTTGTGTCTCATGATCTTGTATTAAATTTATATTGTAGCGAATTACTTCCTCGGCTACATTGCCCCGAGTCTCGCTATCTCGGGTTCTTTAGGATAGGTCTTGTATTTGGAGTGATACCCCGCTTAATCTGTCTGAGGACTGGCACTCCAGAGTGTGACAGATTTCTACCTCAGCGGGATACCGTCTTATTCCTGGCTTTTTTGTGTGTCGCCGACTTGTCGCAGTCGCCGACTGGGTCGCAGACTTGTCGCAGGGTCGACGACTTGTCGCAGTCTTGGTCGCCGACTTGGTCGCAGTCTTGTCGCAGTCTTGTCGCAGAGTCGCCGACTGGTCTCAGACTTGTCGCAGTCTTGGTCACAGACTTGGTCGCAGTCGCCGACTGTGTCCAGGGTCGCCGACTGGTCTTCCTCTGGTCGCCGACTTGGTCGCAGAGTCACCGACTGGGTCGCCGACTTGGTCGCCGACAGGTCGCAGGGTCACCGACTGGGTCGCAGACTTGTCGCAGTCTCGGTCGCAGTCGCCGACTGTGTCGCAGGGTTGCCGACTGGTCTTCCTCTGGTCGCTGACTTGGTCGCATAGTCACCGACTGGGTCGCCGACTTAGTCGCCGACAGGTCGCAGGGTCACCGACTTGGTCGCAGACTTGTCGCAGTCGCCGACTATGTCGCAGAGTCGCGTCGTAATCCGAACGGGATCGACAGAGAGAAGCGACAGTGCGAAATGATGAAAGAAGAGTTATCCTCAGTCAAAAACGTGTATTACCACAAGACCTGTGCATTGCTTGGACGTTGTTTGTCAAGACTCAAACCAAAGAAAAACTTTATAAAATAGATTGCGATAAGTGAGAGCTCTTAGAGCATTACTCTTTAGGATAATGCAAGCAAGTAATACTGTATATATTTTTAGTACAACAATCAATAATTGAACGTTAAATTAAGAAATGTAGTAGAAAGAAACATGTCATACCATCCATCCATCTATCTATTTATCTATCTATCTATCTATCTGTCTGTCTGTCTGTCTGTCTTTCTGCCTGTCTGTCTTTCTGTCTGTCTGACTATCCATCCATCCATCCATTCATCTATCTATCTATCTATCTATCTATCTATCTATCTATCTATCTATCTATCTATCTATCCAAGAAGAACAAGAACACGATAAAAAAACAAGCTATTATGATGTGTTTGATTTTTGTGATGATGATGATGATACTAGTCTTATTTTTTGCTCACACCCAAGACACGGAAAATGCATTTACCTATAAATGTTCAAGATGAGCATAAGATACTGCGGTAATTCTTTAGGTTTTATTTATCTGTTATTTTGAAAGAAAGTCCGTAATTGTCAGTGACGGTTATTGACAAATTAAAAATAACAGACTGAAGAAGTTTCTGATGAGCATTAACTTAGATTCCGATATACTTTATAATTTGAGGTTAAAGTTCGCTATATCGCAGGTGCAAAACATTATATGTAAATTGAGGTTAAAGTTGAACATAGGTCAGGAGTCAGATAAGACATTTTTAAATTAAATAATTACTTCGATTTTCTAGTTCTAAATTAAATATACTGTACTACTAACGTGGTAAAAAAAGTAGCTAAACGTTTTAAACTTGCTAGACTTTATGTATGACCCGAGTGTACTCAAACTTGGTAGATGTCTTATATCGTCAAGATGTTGGATGATTTTTATTGTGACCGCGACCTATGCATATATTTATGAGTTGGTCTTGAATTCACGAGACTGTGCTTTTGATAGGATTTTGATAAAACTTGTTTACAGATCTATTTCATCAAGATCTTGATTGATTATGACGTAGTTACGAGCGAAATGCATGCATATTATTTGATGCGACCTTGTATCGGATTGGCTGAGCTTGTCGGCAACCTAGCAAGAGGTCAATAGCAGGTAACAGGTCGATTCTGGCGCAGACCAGTAAACCTGCCTTTCACTGTGGTTATTCATTGTATGTCATATTTAATGTGCCACCCATTGTATCACCAGATTTTTGAAGGAAGAGTTTATCATTTAATTGATAATAAAAAGTATCCACAAAGCGTTTAGTAGCATATACTTGGGCATTTGTTGGATGAGCCAGATTTGTATGTTTTGCTGTTCGTATTAACATTACTATAAAGTCTTGTAAAACCAATTAGCTGTCAGAATTTGCGAAATTTACAGGGTGCATATCATCTAGTATATTATTATATATTTTACGTTTCCTAGTTTAAAGGCATCTTTCAAAAGCAATTTTGGAACTTACCAGTTTTCCAATTTTGCAGTCATTATCACTGAAGTTGACTAATATATTTCCTTTCATAACATGACCAATGTTTAAAGGCAGAAACTTTATTTAATATTAGAAATTGTTTATCTAATTTGAGTAATTATTTATCAACTGTTTGAAATCGGATGTCTATGAAGCATGTTACAAAAGTGTTGACGTTAGCATATCAATATTTGCTTTTGTTACTGCGTCACTTGCACAAACAGGTTGTCGTGATTTAAAAATTCTGTTTGTCCATGTTTAGATTTTGTAACATTGCCGCTAACAGTTGTGCTCTTGGCCGTCAATAAGTAAACACCTAAAAGGCATAGTATCCAACATTTGTCAGAAGATTGTGCCAACTCCAGAATTTTGTCAGTATTAAAGATAATTACCATCGATTCCCATTTCGAGTTAAAATTGTCTTCTTAGCCGGGGAAGTAAACCCGAAGTTGCAGCTTCTCGCCTCTCCAGTCAGGTACTTAAAACCAACCAAATATCCAAATTATCTAAACTAATGGAATGGGTGGCCTCATTATTCCCTCTTTTTGAGAGATTTTAAGCCTAGTGAGGGTATATTGTTTATATTAATTTTCCACTGTCTGTTTATCTGGCTGTCAGTCTACCTGTCTTTCATAAACTACATAGTTATTCTAGGTAACGTGATATTTTCACTGTAATTAATTATTCATTAACTTATTTGTTGTTTTAACTATTTAATAAAGTTATTGGTTGAGTTATCTTGACCATAATTTATACTTCACACACTGTGCTCTCTCTCTCTCTCTCTCTCTCTCTCTCTCTCTCTCTCTCTCTCTCTCTCTCTCTCTCTCTCTCTCGTCCACATTTGCAATATTATATACAACTCGGAATTTAAATCCGAATTCATAATACCAACATGGATGGTGTTGTTATTTCCATATAAGTATCAGCTCGGTCAGACTGTCCATAAAGACTTCGTGTGTGTGTGTGTGTGTGTGTGTGTGTGTATATATATATATATATATATATATATATACTTTAATATTTTAATTTTTTTCTAAAATCATAGAATACAAATTAAATAAAATAGCAACCAAATATTTTCTTGTATAAACATTTCTTAAGGAAACAAATTTCACATCGAATTTTGTATTACTCTATTTATAATATATCTATATATTTATGGTTTAAATTATTTTACACTTATTTTGGTATGATATATTATTATATATAACGTAATAATATGCATTGACTGTGAGAGAACTGATACAATGAAGAAAGCAATTAATTTAAAAATAGTTGGCAGACCGTGAAAGTTTAAAGCAACAAATATAAGAAAAATTAAGCAGAAAAAATTTGAAGAAGTTTTTTAACCTATAACAAAGCCCATTAGAAACGAATAATGAACAACTTCAAGATGGGATACATAAAATACAAGGTCGGTTAGTTCAAACGTTAGTAGAAAACTGGATCAAGTACTATAATCATTACCGCAATTAAATTATGGGAGAAATAATGCCAATACAAAAGGAAAGTAAATTCACTCCAGATCTCACTAGTTATCTAATCATGCAAGTCGATCTTGCGACGGATATCATGAATTTTGATTTTAATAATAATAATAATAATAATAATAATAATAATAATAATACTTTACCAAAGCAAAGTTATTTATTTTGTTACGTATATATTTTAGATTTTAAAGATTTTTTAAAAAAAAAAAAATATATAATAATCAAAACCAAAACGCTTGTCCAAATTATTCTGTACAAGAATTTAAAAAACTGAAGTAATTTAATAAATATAAAAATAAATTGATGTAACTCAAAGTTTAAAAGAAAACCTTTTTCTGGAACAAAAAAAAAACAATCCGCTAACCCACAAATGGGCCAAAATAATAAGCAATACACCCAACCCGGCTCATCTTGTTACACCAAAATATAAATAAAGACAAGCTCTTGCTTGGAAATATTAGAATAACAAATGAACCAGACTGAAGCATATTACATGTAAGATAAAAGTATCAAATAATTACAAGGCTGATTGTATGATACCAAACAGCGTATGTAGTATTTTAGTTCTTAATTCTAGGGTATTAGACCAACCAATAAATGCTGGTGATAAAACAACATATGCAGCGCATGAATTCACCATCAATACATTGTATTTTAATTACAGGAAGTTATATTATTTGAAAGTTTTAATGTATTATTTAATTTGCACTAAATAGAACCAATGTTCTCTATTGCATATACGGGTAAATGAGATAATTTATCTCCAGTAATTAAATTATACCAAATATTATGTCACAATATTTATGACGACACAAAATAATAAAAAGTACATCTGAATAATGACAGAATGACGTATTACTTATCCGTTAAAGAAAACGTATATCAAATATATCTGGAGGCGTGTTTTATTCATGTCTAAGGGTCTTTTTTTTTTCTTTTTTTTTTCTTTTTTTTTTTTGTAACTTACCAAGTAGAACAAAGACTTTTCCGAACAAATTAACAGAGATGGGTACATATACATATACGGTTAAACCATCAGTATCAAAGATTGGCCTAAAGGTATCAGAAGGTAGACAACGTCAAATAGAGACACAAACCAAAACTCTTGGAAGAAAAAGCTATTAAGAAAATAAATGTCAAAAATTGAAGAAAAAAAAGGATCGAATTATCATCAAATTAACACAAGAAATAAAGGAAACAATACACGAATAGTCAAATGGTAAGTGTCTTAGTATAAAATGTCTTAGAAGAGACATCAAAGCAATCGCTCAATGAACATTCCTGAGAACTCCTGACATATTTTATTTAGGGCAGCAATTTGATGTATGCTAGGGAAGTTAAAAATGACAAAGACATATTTGACTATTTCTGAAGATCGTCTGTTCATAAATCAAATAAGTTAATTTATGTATGTTGAATACCTTCCTTATTATTGTAAAGGTATAAAAAAAAGTATGGCCAAGATAATTAAAGATTTGTATTTACTCCCACATAAAAGGTGTTACTGAGATCAGAGATGAATTAGTTAGGACTGACAGCACTAGGCCAGACTGTCGCTGCATTTGGCAAGTGATATTGAAACACATTTAGTTGTTGGCAATGCTATAGAGATCTATTTTTAACACATGAAAGTAAATACAAAACAACATAAAACTAATGATATAAATCCAATATGGAGATTCACCACACAAATGTTTCAGAACAACTTCCAGGACACGTGTTTATAGTATTTCAGATTGTAGCTAGAAGTATTAGCTAAGATGAACTCAACAATATATTTGATAATGCAACATTTGAGACGAGTTTTGTTAGAATTATTTCTATACAATACCCTCACCGGACATTACAGTGCAATTGCACTGAAAACAAAAAAGCATTCAAGAGCCTATATTATGTTTCAAGAGATTGTAAAATGCTTACAACCTGATACTGGTGTAAATATAAATAGTTTTAATTTTGGAACCCTATTTCGTTTTGATGATGATACACTTTCATTTCATTGCTACCCCGTGCGTAAGTGGACTTTCCAAGAGAAATAATGTTAATAATTCACTGGAGTAAATTATCAAGATTATTTTTACAATATAGTCGTTAGACATCGACAGCATTATGACCAAGACATTTAATCAGCCATATTGGCACTTGCTGGATGTAGTGGTAAGCATGGATTTATGTCATGCTGGAGAACGAGGTTTAATGCCACAATGAGCTAAAAAAAAATTCCAGTTTAACTGTTTTTGTTTATATCTTTCTTGTACGTATTTATCAGGAAAGTTAATCATTTGCTGCTGATATTTTCTGTGCAATATGAACAACAACAATAAACAACACCCACCCACCCACCCCACAAACAAACAAATAACAAAAACAAACATAACAAAAACACAAACCTTGACACACCGTAAACTGCCGACTTTATCGTGCGGATATTGCAAAATTTTATTACTTCAGCCTGTTGCACACCTTCGCTTGAGGCTAAAAGAAATTTTCTTGTTCCTTATGAAAAACGGATTTTCGCTCACTCGATGAAATTTATTGATTATTCTCTCAATACAAGCAATTATCCTCTATATATTGAATCTCAGTGATATTCAGACTACATATTATGAAGTAAATTTGAATACCCAGCTGGTACCACGTCTAATTGTTATTGCTATGCTATTATTTTAAATGACCGTTCCCTAACATTGATTGTAATAAAGACAAGATGTCGTCGTTTTAGTAGATATACAGATCTAAGTCACGAGTGAAATGTTATGTATATCTATATTGTGTGTTTATTTTTTTAATGATTGAATATTTTACTGATCATTTATAAACAAGACGTAGCTAACTTTTGTGCATGAATGTAGATTCTATTTTAAGATAATAAGCTATAAATATGTTGATTACTTGATTATGACCCAATAAAATTCTAGAAAATAAACCTGTGTGCAGTTTCGAGTAATTTTCCGATTGGTTGGTTGATGTGTTGCGACATATGTCAGGTGGGTATTAGTGTGACATATGTCAGGTAGCGCTGAATTGCGACGTTGTGTCCTGAGGATAGATATAAAGAGGAAAAGTACACAGTTGTTCCTATACCTAATCCTATGTCAGTTTTATTTTATTTTTAACGTGCACAAGTATTTAATGTGTCATTCAGATATAATTTGAGAGGAATCATTGCTTTAAATTATCTATTGGAATTACAAAGTGTTCATATGACTGTTTGGACTAAACACTATTTTGGTATGATTGTGAGTTCATTCAAAGACTTTTTGGACAATTCCATTGTGATAAGTCAAGACTGTTGGCACTTCAGCACATTCAAGTCTATTGATGCATCAGGACACTCAAGGACTAGAATTCAAACAAGTGGAAACATTGTATTGTCATGAGTTGCGAATAGACGAGTGACAATACAAAATGTTTCCACTTCACGAGTAAATTATTTCCGTGTATACACTCTGTTACAAGTCTATAGTCACAACTAAGTAACAGGAAAAGCAAAACCAACATGAACACAAGAAGTGAGAATGACTCCAAAATCGGAATGAAACTGATTGTTCAGTTCGTTCTTTATATACACCGTCTATTGCGACTATATTTCGCAATAGACCTCAGGTGATAGAATTACACTACTCATTTTTAGTTCCCTAGATGACGAGGGACAACTGATGCAAAATTTATTTCGTAAAAGTTATAATTTCACTGTCTCCTAAAGGGATAGAAAAGCTGGCAAAGTTATAAATGCAGTCGTTCGTGTAGTCTTATCTTGCAGTCATATTAGAAACATCAACAATTCGAAACATCAACAATCACAATAAACCCAATGTAGGTCAAAATAGCTATAGACACTATGTTCAGCTATATCAATACAATCAGTACACAATGTGACGAGATTATTGTGGTGAGACCAAACATAAATCGTTTAAATGTTCAGGGTATTCGTGGAAAGATGGATCAAGTGAAATTATTGCTAACCTCTCCGAATAATAATATTCATTTATTTGGACTCTCAGAAACAATGTTGACAGAACATCAGTGTGAAAATTTATTGTATATCAATGGCTATGACAAACCTTATCGTAGGAATAGGAGAGCAGGAGGAGGTGGGCTCCCGATATGTGCTAAAACGGGTACTGTTGCTATAAGAGTGGATGACGTAGAAATACAGGCAATAGAATCCATTTGGCTACAGATTACTCAAGGTAAATTTAAGCCCTACTTAGTTGGTTTTGTGTACAGACCCCCATCACCACATACTGATTGATGTGAATACTTTGAACTTCAAATAGATCAAATTGCAAATGAAGAAAATGAATTTTACATTCTAGGTAATATAAACAGGGCCCTTCTCAATGGTCAAATAAAGTTAATTGGATGGATTTTGTTGCTTCGTTAGGTATACAGCAACTAGTAAATGGACCACTAGAGTAATATCTACCTTTAGAATACTTATAGGCCATATTTATACCAATATAAAGAAAATGTTTCGGAAGTAATGGATTGAAAGATTGATTTATTCAAGTGACCACTTGCAATTTTTTTGCACGTAAAAGCAATGGCAAATCAAAGAAAAATAATATCCATAAATCCATTACTTAAAAATCTTTTCAAAACTTTGATACTTTTAAATTCCTGGAAAATCTGAAACAGATTCATGGAATATAGTCAAAATCTTTGAAGATATGGACGATGTTTTAGGTACTTGTGCGGATCTTTTCATAGAAACAGTAAACAAACACGCCCCTTTAAAACACGCAACATAAAGAAAGACCACCAGCCAGGATGGATTTCCCCAAAATCGTTAGAAGCAGTACAGCAAAAATATCATGTAATATCGGTATATAGAATTTGGAGGAATAACGTGAATAAAATCATACGGCATGCCAAATAAGCACACTACAAAATGGTGCTGGCTCAGAATAGAAATATCCCGACAGCTATCTGGAGTGTTTTTACCGACGTTGGTGAAGGAAAATGTCATAGTAAAACTGAAATTTTATCCTCATATCCGCAATCATTCTGGCATTTATACTGAGAATACAATTTACATATACTTCTAATGAATTTTTGTTCAAATTGCTGAAAAACTTAAAGAACCAAAAACTTCATCTGATCATCTGGAGCTCAAAATATTTTTTCTTAAGAGAATAAAGTTTGAAATACCTAAAATGAGTTCTGAATTTGTTTTGAAGTATATTTTAAAAAAATAGATGATTGTAAAGCTACAGGACTTGATAATTCAAAAAGATTAAATCTTATCTTTGGCTACTGAGGAAAATTAAAATATATATTCCATTTCAGTATAGGGTCATCGTTTATAAAAGTTATATTGAGCCATATCTGGACTATTTTAATGTAATTTGGGGTATCACCTCTAATTCCAACATAACAAATCTTTTAAGAGTCCAAAAGAGGGCATACCATTTAATTCTGGATAAGTGTAAAGACAATTTCTAGAACGCAATGAATAATGTAAAAATTTTAACAATAAATGAAAGAAGTTTTCTTAGAAAGACCAAATTTATGTATAAAGTGCCCAGAAAGCCATTTCTGTCTGCCTAAGCAATATCTTTCACCAAAGAGATGTTGATGGTACTTCAAATTCAAGGTCCGTTAGAAGTAAAATTTACATCATACCAAGGAATTGTTTTAAAAACGTTTCCAATGTACTGGTGCACTGGTATGGAACAACATTCCCAGTGACTTTAAGGCAGGCTCTTGGCATTTCTTCTTTTCATAATCAGTGTCTCGAATGGATGAAATCTTTAGACAATTGAACATTTCTACTAATATGAATACCACCCGTTTTTCTGTACTTTTGCATCATTTTTAACATTTGAAGTTTTCAATACAGGATGATATTTTAAACTTTATGTTTGTTTATGTGTTCACAAATGCCTGTACAAATGTTCCAGGCTTGATGCTTTGATTTTTAGGATCACTTAATCCTTTAGTGTCAAGCCAAATTGATGACATCGTGTTGTATATACAGTATATATTATACATAACAGCTAGAAGACCTCAAAGCAGATTAGTTCTGTAACTGAGTTACCTTCTCTAAATAAAGTCTTTCTTCTTCTTCTTCTTCTTCTTCTTCTTCTTCTTCTTCTTATTATTATTATTATTGTGATTCGTGTCAAATATTTACTCAAAACAGTTTATTGCTATATTTAAAAACGAGGTTTTTTTTTCTCAATAAAGGGTACTGTTTTTCTAATAGTATTACAAGTATACAATATTGTATGGGTGCCACCATAGCAACAGGTCATGTAAGTTCAGTCACTGATAGGTTCCATGATTCATGTAGAAGCTAGAAAGGTAATACATAAAGTCTACATTTTGTTGTTTAGAGTTTGCTTTTATACATTTGTTGATGGAACATCATTGATTGCATAATTAACACTAGAGGGTCTACTGTTGACACATTTTAAGATCTGTACATCCTGCTGTGGAGAGAGAGAGAGAGAGAGAGAGAGAGAGAGAGAGAGAGAGAGAGAGAGAGAGAGAGAGAGAGAAGGAGCAGACGAAAAGAAAAATGAAATAGCTCTAAATATGGAAATACAGGTTTGAATAACATACATGAAAGCTGATATATTTCCGAAATGCCGAAACAGTAGTTTCTAATATGACCCATGTCTGAATTATAACGTCGTCTCTATTTATTTATTGTAGGTCACAAAGTGCTTGTTTTTGTTGCTCCAGGTATGAAAATAATAAGAAATTATTCTGTCAATAATTTTCTTTATTTCACACTTAAGTATATTAATCAAATGCAAAATGTAAATTTAATACATTGAATTTTAATTGAATTTTAGCTAACATTCAAAAACACACATAAAGTAACAATATAATGAAAGAACATGCCCCCAAAAAGCAAACTCATATAAGACTTGATAAAAACTAATTACATGGCTCAGATAATTCGATATTAACAAAACGCAAATTAAGAATTTTGAAAACATGGTGTAAACATTATAAGTTTTAACCCACTTCTGGACATTGTTGCAACGTCCATAAATTTAGTCATTATTTCTCGAAATTTTCCCTAAACGTTTTCTTTCTTTTGGAGCAGATTTCTAACTAGAATCTGCCAAAGACGAGTTGAAATCAACATTCTCTAAGTAACGGTCAAATTCATGCACATTGTTAATGAAATCTGTACACAATGTATCTTTTTACAGCACCCATAAAACCCTTCCATGTATTTCATTCCCCTCGCAGATTTTTTGTGATTACTTTTCTTGGAGGTCGAAGATCTTTTTAAATATAAAATCTTAAAAGAAGGATCCATGACAAAATCTTTTAAGGACGTAATGTTAAGGCTTAATGTAGATTTTAGTGGCAATCTCATCTCCCTGCGAGCTTTATTAAAGCAAACATAGGTTTATCACCCTATTTCCCAAAATTAGCTCTACGATTCCTCTGGACGATATTCCTATTATTGCTTGAGATTTTTAGAGCAGTAACTAAAAAGAAATTGTGCGTTATACTAAACTGTGCTCGGGGTTCCTTTCTGCGCACAGAGTTACTCGATAATGGTTTATTTACGTCTTACATTATTATTTCAAAATATTGAGTTCGGTTTACCCAATGCTGCACGAGCAAAGTGCTTCTAGTGAGAAAACCGATAAACTTAATCTGTCTGGCCCTGGATTGCACCATAATCACGGTACTTATAGAGTCAAGGCAGACAATAACATCACAAGTTTTGTCAGGAAGCTGTCCTCTTCAAGGGAGCAATCGTCACCTAGCATTGCACAATATATTGGATGTTCCAGTATTTATTCCAAGTTGTACACATAGACCTATGTCATCTATCGCAATGCTATTAGACTGACTGTAATCTGTTTCACAGAAGTCATTTTGTAACCAAGCAAACAAATTGAATTCATTGACTTGTTGCATGTATTAACGGATGATAAAATGTTCCAGTTCTTATAATTGTTTCCGCTTTTTCTTGTCGGATACATATGCATGTACGAATCTGGTTATTATAGTAATAATCTCGAACAGAATTTCTCATGAAATGATTTAATATTTTAATAAGTAACTACATGTGCGCGCATGCGTAAAGTATATGAGTTGTACCTGACCGTGCCTTATTTACTACACGGCTCTAGTCATTATATTTTCAGCTTTGTGATTTTAGGTGTGATTTTGGATGGTAGTGACGTTGCCTCACAGCAAGATAGTGGTTTGCTCGTGGTGAGTTCCAAGCTTCGGAATTAACGGGTTTTCAGCGATTAAGAGGCTCTTGAGGAATCATTGTGCAAACTGGGAGGAGCCGGTGATGCGTGGTTTCTCCATCACCATCCGAAGAGAGTAGTGGAACCGAAAATACTTCGTGGTCAACAACTGGACGACAGGAGTTACATGCTTCGTCGTTAAATTATTCTGTTTCACTATTTGAGTGAAAATCAAATCCATGTATTCAACATCACTGTATGGGTGAAAATCTAATATATATATATATATATATA